>CM052250.1:5905554-6097308 GCA_028455795.1 Lasioglossum marginatum
AATGGATCTATTTTATGGACCGGCTCTCGAAACTAAAAAAATATTGCAGAAACAATAACAGATCAAGGGATTGATGTATTTTTGGCAAGGATTTCGTTGTTCCCGGCGGGCAGAAGCAAATCCGGGATTTTAATGTAAATTGTTAATCGACCGATAAGCGTATAATGATCGGTCGATGTATATTCGCGATTATCGGGTAGAAAAGGGCGGCGAATTACCCGCATGCGTTAATAGATCGACATACGTGTAAAAACGCGGTCTGGTTCGCGTTATTTCGCAACGGACGATCGATCCCGCCGCAGGAGAGCCCTCAAACAATGCATTTCGCCGCACAATGCGATGGACAGCGCAGCCAGCAACGCCCGGAAAATTCGCAGGCCACGCAGGACAGATTTTATCAGGGCCCCCGTGACATTAATTTGCTTTTAAATAAATAGACATGCCGCGCCTCGGAACTTTTATTCGAAGCCCGATTTCCTGTAGTCGGCAGGAGTTTCGATACCAACTTTTTGCCATTAAAAATGATCGTCCGGCTACAGTGAAAAATCGAATTACGTTCGCACATTTTCTGCTCCCGCATAATGTCAAACCTTCTCCATGGTTATATGGCGATTTTATATGGTTTTTTAAAATATGAATAGAATGCCGATTTTTTATGTATTTATAACATAAATGAGCAAAGACTAAAAAGTATTTAAATATATATATTATTTCTTGGAATATAATTTATTTAATGAAAGAGGTAAATGTTTATTTATCTCCAGTTTCATTCATATAAAAAATTTTTAATTTGCATAAAAATCTGCAATAATATTATCAGGACCTCATTAAAATTATTAAAGAAACAGGTAAATGTTTATTTTTATTTTACCCAAAAATGCGGTATAAAATAGCTGCAAACAGTGAAAACCAGAAAGATCTCTTTATACTACGTGTTCCACAATTTTGTTTCGACTGAGAATTTGATATACGAAAATACAGCTCTCCAATTGGAGCTTTGTATAATAAAATAGTGACCTAAAAACGTTCCTAAACGATCGCTAGATAAAAGGTAAAAATACTTCAAGACTATTCTACCATTTTTCCGATTCACGAGCATATTAAGGGCTATAGGTCGCAAACTATAGCATCCTGGACGAAGGGAAATCGTCCGAATTGAGTCGAAAGCTCCCTAGACTTGAATCCGATAACAAACTCTCACGGAACTCGGAAAAATGTGATCGTAATAGTGTTTGAACAAGATCCAGCAGTCCCATGAATAGAACCATTGATCCCTATAGAAAGGTCCCAAGCTCAAAGAGGATCGAAATCAATGCCGAGTGCGTGTACTTGCCGCTGATGGAAAGGCCATAGAATGCCGGAATCAAAGACCGCTAAGGACTTCTAGTACTATTAGGAAACGCCCTTGTATCATATGCAATCTAGCGCGCACAGTTCGGCAGCTTGGGAAATCTATAGTTTAAAAACGAATGGCAGGATCTGAAGGTGAAACCTAACAGAACCTCGAGAAATTATAAAACCACGGGCGTCAAATAAACACAACAGAGGCACATGATCGATAAGAATGAAATGTTACCGTGACACTACGAGTACGATTACGTCCACGATTTTTACTCGGCCACGTTTCCTTGAAAATTTCTTTCTGCTCTGTGGTTTTCTTTATAAATTAGATACTTTAATTACTAGCGATTTTTTAAAGATGGCTTTGCATATATTATGGTATATTCTAGTACGTTTCAGTATACTATAGTGTATTCTAGAAGGCAAGAAAAATTACAAGATAATGAAGAATTCAAATTCCAGCCCAATTCTCTTTAGCGTTCCCGTTGCAAAGTTACATTTCAAAATGAGGAACAATCATCTGTTCGCAACGCCTAATTCCCTCTCATAGTCAGCCCCAAAAATATCATCTCGGAAGCGCGAAGCCTGTGCGTCGGAAATGCGAGAATTTTTCATCAAACGGGATCATTTGCATTCGTTTACATTAAAATACACGCACCGCGTACAACGCGACAGTCGCTCGACCTCAATTTATAAAATACTTCAGCACGGACAGCCACAACGTCGCTCATCCGACCCAGGCTTCACATAATCAAATAACTCCGGAACCACGCAACTCATCAAGTTCTTTCTCTTTCTGACCGCAAGCATGACCACCGAAGGGCCGCACTCGTTTGTAATTTCTTGTTCCCAGCGAACCTAGCTCTCTTCGCATCGACTAACTGCTCCACCGGCATGCTAATCGCTGATAATGAACACCGCTGCCGTATTTTCGGGAACTATCCCTGCGAGAAATTATCTCAATTTTCTCGCTTGGAATTGAAAGGAGGAATTGGAGCTACGCGTTGAGAAGGTAGATCTCCGTGTATGCTGATCTTTTAATAATTGTAAAAATTTAATTTCTTCGAGGTTCTCCGATAAATGTCTGATCGAATTTCAGAAAATTTTTAAACAATTTTTGGAACGATCCCAACATTTTGTTTTTTGTAATAAACATTACAGAGTTAATACAATTCAATGCACTTTCATTTTCTTTTGAATGTAAATTAATTTCACTGAAATCAAAAATACCAAAATAATTATTATTAGACTGCGGATCTTTATGCAAAATATAAATATTCTGCATCGATTGTGGGAAGCAGTGGTTCAATAAAAATTTTATTTCACCCCTCAATAGTCGTCTTTTCACGTTGAAAACGACATAACAATATTCTTAGAGTTTTTATATTTTTCACTGTTTTATATTTCACCCTGTTAATTTCTTCATAAATGCATAAAAATCCGCAATCTAATTATTATCGTTACCAGACTGGCAAAAGGATCATTTCGGATGGTTAATCGATAAATGCTGCACGTTCCAGGAAAGATTTTCCGGGCGTTATTTAAACAAAATTAACGCCGCCGGTGGTTTCGGTGTCGTATTAACTCGTTAATATTGAAATTAGAATTACCGTTTCAGCCGGTAATCTATACGGAAGCGAAGTATCGTTCATTTACGCTCGTCCAAGGTAGCAATTACATCGCACGCGCTCGTTAATGCTCGTCACCGATCGCAGTCTAATGAAACATGTATTTCGATTTGTTTCAATCATTTGTCGAGGACTTCTTCGATCCGATTTCCGGTGGAATTAGCGGCTTTCCGGTCGTTCTATTGTTTTTACGTCGGCTTACGGTCACGTGTAATTCTCGACGCGAACTGTTTTCATTGAATATCCGGTCTAATTAGAGAAGTGGAAAGGAGAACCGCTCACTTTGCAAATTAGAGCCCGCCGGCTTTCGGGAATGCACAATAATCACCAGCCGAATGGAGATTACTGTGCAAGTGGTGACTGAAAAAATTGTGGGCTTTCTTTGTCATTGTCTCTTCTGATTTAAAAAAAAAACGGACTGCGGATTTTCTGCATTTATAACAAAAATTGGTACGTACAATTTAAAGCAGTGAACATATTTAAAAGATTTAAGAACATCAACGTATTAGTTCCAGTTCAATAAGATCATTGAAAGAAGAAAGAAATTTTTATTTAGCTTCTGGCTTGAAGTGGCTTGAAATCGACAGACATTTTTTATTTTGCATAAAGATCCGCAATCTAATAATAAATCTTAAGAGTACTGGGTGAACTTTGAGATGTAATAAATCTTATTATTGGGTTGGAACGAAAGTTCGTAGCCTTTGTAAATTGAAATTGAAAGGTAAAATTCAGATATTTATTCATAGATTTATTTAATAACATATTTTCCATTCTGTTCTATTACTTTTTTCCATTTTCAAGGTAACTTCTCGTGTTATTGAATAAACATATGAATAAATACCTTAATTTTATCTTCGATTCTTAATTTGAAAGCGCTACGAACTTTCTCTCCACCCCAATATTTTAATTTATTGTTATTTAGCCATTATAGAAAATATAAGCGACCGGTAGATATCAATTCTGTTTATCTTATAGGATACGATGAATGATAAAGAAGTTCTGTAGCTGTGAAATAAATCATGAGGCAAGAGGTTAAATCAATTTGTCACTTCGCGAGCATCCCCTGAATAATCTAAACCACGCGCTCCTCCACCAATTAATAATAATTACCAATTATTCCCCGCTCGTTTACAATCTCCCCAATAGAACAGTCCGATTGGATTATCCCGACGTCGTAATTCTTTTCTGACGTGGGTCGCGAAGGAATCCGTTGTTCTCGCCAGGAATCACCGTACGAAAGCGAAAATAATGAAGAAAATCCCGTGAGGGATTACGGCAAACAAGAAATAATATCACTATCCTGCTGGCCGGATAACGAGATAATTATGGAAGAAGTAAGAATAATGCCGTCGATAAACATTGCGGCTCCGAGTTATTAATTGCTGTTGCGCGCTCCAGCTTTCAGGATGAGAATAATACGTAACTGACCTGGAAACATCCGGACGTTTCTTCCGGATGTCAGCATAATCATGGAAGATACATTTTCAGATTCCCAAAGTCATTTGAAATACAGTAAAGTCGCGTTATTTCTCAAATTTGTCAAGTGCCTACCCTCTCCACTGAGGGGCAACGCCGCAGGAGCCGCGAAGCTCGAGCTGCCTCGGTCTCCGAGCAGTGTAAACATGCCGCGTAATCTGATCTCGGCTCGGGTATATCGGTGTGAACCACTACTAATCCAATTACAAAACTTCTTTATTTTTCATTATTTTTTTATGGGACTTTCACCAACTTATTCATGGCATTTTTCTGTTTAAAATGACACTAAACACGATATAATTTCAACTGTATTTAGTGATTTAATTGACGATGAAAGTTTCGGGCGCAAGGAAGGACAGCGCGATCCGTGTTTACATGCTGCCCTTTTCTACGTTCGGCTTCCTTTGTACTTTCGGCGCGGTAGACTCAGTCATAAAAAAATAGTGTCCTATTCGATATTTCTCAGAACACAGCCGTTAAAATAACGCGACTTTACTGTAACTTTTTCCATTACAGAAATATTCTCCGAGGCTTCGCTGGGGAGTTATTAACGAAAAACGCGGACCAATTATAGCGCAGCTACAGCAGATGGATTCCGGCTTGTCCAATGCCAACGCCACGCTCAACGAGATCTATCGCAGAGGCGGAGTCCATCCGCTCTAGTTGCGCTCTGATTGGTCCGCGGTTTTCGTTAATAACTCCTTAACAAAGCCACGGAGAAGATTTTCGTAAAGGAAAAAATTCTTTGAAATCGCCTCGAGAATCAGCCCCTTCGAGGAAGTAGATTTTTCGGACACCCTATATACACCGACCGGCGCAAATGCGTAGGACTTTTCCGGGAAATAGGTTCGGACGCGTGTTATATTGGTAGAACGCGGAAACCGAGCCATCCGTTATTGCTTCCCCCAACACATGGATGCGGCATTTTATATGAAATTTGATCTTTTGTTGGTAGCAGCCCGCGTTATCCCCGAGCAATTTGCTTCGTTATTCGTGGAATTAAACGGGCAAGAGAGAAAGAGAGATAGAGAGATATTATTGCGACGACGTTGCATTCGATTATTATTCGTTATTCTACTAAAACCAGCGTGCATATCTCGCGTGGCGGGAACATTATTGCGATCGTTGCGGCGACGGTTTCGAATTTTTTTCTCCAATAATCCGCGTAATTTTCAATATTCGATTTGCTGTTGCGCTCACCCGATCAGCTCCAACCGAAATTCGCTGAATTTAGCCGCGGACTCTGCGATAATATTTATTTTATTCGACGTATCACGGAACCTTTTCGGCGTGGAAATACTACTTTTGCATGTCGTCACGGTTTTTGTTCGAATGGTTTCGAGCGCGAGTCGCGCGCACTGCGATTTTTATTCTGTGAAAAGACGAGTCCGAATATTTCGGTACTTTTTTATTTCGTTGCTTCGTAGGTATCTGAAACAGACTGAGCATTCGCTAGCAAAAAGCAATTAAAATAGTTAATATTTTAGTTTCCAGTAGCTTTTAAAATATTCTACCAGATATATATTTCATTTCAGCCCTCGTTCAGGGTTGATTCCACTTTTACAATAGAAGTAATAATCGATACATATTTTTCACTTCAATATAAATAATAATAAACAAAAGAAATACCTACATGTAAAATATTTTTTCTAGAGTTACTACTCACTAAAGCCGACATTGTGGATTTATCCCCTTTCACCCCTTCGATACAAACGATAACCAATAAAATGTTAAACACTAATACAAACGTTAATTAATACAATCTAAAATCATTTACTTCCTAAAATATCGGACCAACTGTGTGTCTCATCCTCAAGAGTTGCGATCCACCCCTTCGGTATAAATAATGATCAATAAATCCAATACATTGAAACCTTTCTAATGTTCATTAAATATGTTTTAATAAATTGAATTAAATACATTTCTCACCCCAAACGTCCATAATTATTTTCACCCTCCAGCACGATGTATGGCCACGAAAAAGAAGAATGTACAATAGTATCCTAATTTTAGTCAGGACGTCGTTGGGTCCTTAATGGCAGGGAGAGTGCTATTTTCCCAGAGATTTCCCAGAGATACACAGACAGACTATTGGGATGAGTGCGGGTGTGTGAGTGAGGACCGGCGAAGGACATTTTCTTTGAGGAATAGACAGATTTGCGTTGACTGCGAAGAGCGAAGGACGTGTGCGTTGCTTGCGAGTTAGAGTATCTTGTTGTGTCTAATGTTCATAAAATACATATATATTTCATACTCATCAAATAAACTACAAAAAACTAGTTACCACAAGAATGTTTGCAAGAAATAAGCATGAGCTGATGTCGTTTCGTTATGTTTGTATCCTGTAGTCGAATTCTAGCAGTCACGTGTGAATAGACACGCTCGATCCGTACGTTAACGAGCCGCTGAGATTTCATTGGGGGTTGTCAAACAGTTTTCAGTTGCGGACACGTTAAATCGCGTGCACGTAGACGGTTTCACGACATTTTGCGTTCGGTCGGATGATGAAGAGAACGGAGAATGCACGAGAGTGCAAGCAACCGGGTAGAGGGACAGGAGGAAACGAGACACAGAGGGGCGAGAAGGATGGAGAAAACGGGCGTATACCTAATTAGCTTCTTCTCGAAATACGCGGCTACATAACGACCGACCTTGCATGGCCCATATTACCGTCACGCCAGCTGCAGGACGGATGCCGTTTTCTATGCATGCGAGATTCCTTGAAATAGATGATAACTCTGCGCCACTTTCTCACGTGAGCGTGAATGTTAATTCATCGAGTGGTATTCTTAACGACGGAATTACCCATCTTTTCATTTAATTAGCTGGCGAGAACCATTGCGCGAGCGACTCCGTTGACTTTAATGAAACGGGAAAGATATTCGATATTTTTTTAGCGATCGTCGTTTGTATGTACACCGGTGGTCAAAATGATAAGGCACCTCAAGGATTTTAGCAATGAACATTCATTTGCACATATATACACGTAGAAAGTGGATATACAACAAAATAAGCTACTAACTTTTATATAATATACTAAAAATTAAATAACTCGTTCAAACCATTTATTATTTCCACAAAAATTGACGTTTAGTGTGGGCAAAATAAGGCATTTTGAATATAGAATAAGAAAAGTACAAAATTACACAATTTTTGGCAGTTTTAGTAATGCGTGGACCTTTACGTTGTACCACTTCAATCATTCTTCTTGGTAAACTTCTATACAGATTTTTTATATCATTTTGATGTATGGTTTCCCAAGCTTCTAAAATTGCTGATTTCAATTCGGATATTGTACTGTACTGCTTTCCACCTTCGTATAATATTCTTCACAGTCTTCCGCAAACGTTCTCGATAATGTTTAGGTCAGGAGACCTTGCAGATTTTTTACTATGCGAGCAGTATGCGCAGCTGCATTATCTTGCTGAAATATATATTTTCTGCCAGCAATTCTGCGAGCATACGTTCCAATTTGCTCTTTAATTAAATTTAAATAGCCAGCACTATTCATACTGCCTTGAATAAATTTCATTTCCATTTTTCCTCTATAGCCGATTCCTCCCCATATCATTACTGTACCGCCACCACATTGTCGACGACTCAAAACCCTTTGTTCCTTTCTTAAATCATGGAAATGGTACTTGTATCCATCTGGACCATCCAAATTTAATTCCTATTCATCCGTGAATATAAATCACGCACATAGTTTACTCCTAATAACCTTGAGATTTCACGACATATACAGGGTGGAAATTATAAAGCGTTACAGTCGAAAATCTCCGAAAATATTGATGATACGCAAAAATGTTTCAGATGAAAGTTGTTCAACACTGAGGGGGACATCATGTGATGGAACTTTTATTTTTCTCGGTGGACACACCAAGATGAGACCTTGAATGATCTTGAGTCATAGGTCGTTGAATTCATCTTGAAACGCACTATTTGATAGTGGATAAAAAAACGTATCATTCCATTTAAAAAAAGAAAGTTGACCTTCATCTCACCTTGGTGTGTTCACCAGGAAAAATAAAAGTTCCACCACATGATGTCTCCCTCGGTATTGAACAACTTTCATCTGAAACATTTTTGCGTATAATCAATATTTTCGAAGATTTTCGACTGTAACGCTTTATAATTTCCACCCTGTATATGAAATTTTGTGTGTGTACGACGGTGCCTTATCATTTTGTCCACCAGTGTAGAAGGTCAAAAGAGTCCTCAAAGTTGCAGCACTGTGCACGCAGCTTCCTGAATAATGCAGTAATGCGTTTTCGAAACTTCTGGATGCCGAATTCCGAGTGATAGACTCAATATATTAAATTGAAAATGGAAGAAATTTCAAGAAAATTATTTCGGGGTGTTTTATATTCGCACATTGAATAAAGCGTACGAATTTGAGAACACTCGAGAAAATTGAGTGAGTACAGCGGTTACAGTACCGGGTTGCAGAGTATATTTACACAGGCAAAATTTCTTTACAAACTTGCGACGTAAGAGTCCTTATATTGGAGGATCTTGAGATAGTACTTACAGACAACGTTGCTAGTCCTTCGCAGGAGTATATCTCCATCAGTTTCCATCAGCCGGTGAATAAAAGATCAAGCGAATTTTATGTGGAATATCTGAAACGCCTGATATACACCGCGAGAAAACTCTTCAGGTTATTGTGTATATCTTTATACACTTATGGTACGTACAAATTTGTCACACGTAAGAAAACGTTTCGGTTAATCAAACATTAAATGCATTTATAATTTATTTTCAACACGAGGAGCATCTTAGTCAACGAAATAAATCTTTCTTTTATCCTGGTTTTCAAAAAATTGTCTATGAAAATCGACATTTGCATAAAGATCTGCAGTCTTGTTACAAGTATGATATTACTATAGCCTTTTTCAACATAACAATTTTCTCTTCCGACAAAATGTTCAGCTAATAAATAAAATACAAGAAATTGCTGGAAGAGTAGCACGTTTCTAAACACTCGTACTATTTTGTAAATGAAAAGATTAAACGTTCCAATTCCATCCAACACGGGTTGTTACGAGTATGATATTATTATAGTCTCGTTTAATATAAACAATTTTTTCTTCCGACAAAAGATGCTGAATGTGTAGAAAATGTTCAGCGAATAAATAAAATATAAGAAATTGCTGGAAAAGTAGCACGTTTTTAAACATTCAGTCTTGTACTGTTTTGTAAATGAAAAGTTTAAACGTTGGAGCGAAAGTTTCCCTTGAAATTCCATCCAACGAGGCCCGAGAAATTTCTGTTAATGGCCTGCCAAGATTTGCTAGGTAACACCGAACTCAAACACGACGGCAGATGAATAGTTTGAGCAAAGCCGACAACTTCAATTGAAGGATGCGTACCATGTAACGTGGGAGACGTCCATCTTCCGCAACAATGACGGGCTGCGGCTGAAAGACGAAAGACTCTAGGATGGTAATAAATATTCAACAGGCCTGAGTCGCTATTCTGCTATGCTTCCCTTAGCCTGCCATTTTCCCTCCGATATTCCGTGGAAAGTCTTGCGAACGCCAGAACAACTTTAGCAGTGTCAACAGGAATGTATAAATGCATCTTGCAAAAATGGAATCGACGATGTTGTCGCTCCAACGAGTATCATCCTACTTCTAGCGAACCTTGCGATCCTGCGTCATCGATATCTGAAACAGATTCATAAATGTGAAATTAGTAGGAATCAAACCACTGACCATTAAAATTTATAAAGATAATAGCAGAGTTACAGATATGGATATTCATTTGGTTAAATAGTTCATGAAACGTTCAAAATGCTCGATTTAAAAATCAGAGAATAAAGGAAACTCGTGAAATGCCCAAAAAATTAATATCAAGAATAATTAAAATGCCATTCGGAATCTTGTACAATTCACAAAATCAACTTCACCACGACCAATGCAAATTTTAAATAATAAAATGCAGAGGGAGATTCTAGCTTATTCAAAAATCAGAATCCAAGAGAGAACAAGAAAGTCGTAGTCTGTTGAATAATTAAAATGCTATTGAGAATCTTGTGGAACTTACAAAATCAGCTTTGCCCCGAACGATCCACATTTTCAAATGAACAAAATCTCCAAGCAAATCTAGAAATAACGATCAGAGGGGAAACAAGAAAATCGAGATGCGTTTACAAATTGAAATAAGTACAAATAATGGTCGGATCGGGAACCCGAAAATTTTTATTGTTCGGAGATTCGAATGTAAAATTTTCGGGTTCCCGACTCGACCCAACTTCGACTTCGGGTACTCGAGTATCACTAATTTTCGGGTCCCCAGGCTCGGGTACCCGAAATTTTCGGGGGTGGGGGGAGGTGAAAATACAGTAAAATGCAAAAGATTCCCGTTGCTGATAAGTAGACTGCGGATCTTTATGCATTTATGGCATTTAAAAATTTTCAAAAATGCTGGAATGGAAAATTCGATAGAATCTGGTACGATTTTTATTTAGATCTACAAAGGCTACTACCATTGAATATAAGATCTTATTTTTAATTCCACTTCCTTAAAATTTGCCAACTCCCACAATGGAAAAACTCAAACAATGTACGGCAAATTTTCTATTGTTAAATCGAATGTGCGAGTCCATTATACAATTTGAAAGGTCCATTAAAAAAGCACCGATATATTGTTCTCATCTTGTTGAAATTATTGCAGAAGATTGGCTCCTGTTAATCACGTAGACCATTTTTATTTCACAATGTGTAGCACAGTAAAAAGCGCTGAATTATCAGTTGCTCAATTTTCAACATTCCCAATTATCCACGATTTTTTCGCAATGTGTAGCATAATAAAAAGCATTTAATTATCAGTTGTACAATTATTCAGCATTCCTAATTATCCACGATTTTTTCGCAAGGTGTAGCATAATAAAAAGCATTTAATTGTCAGTTGCACAATTTTCAGCATTCCGGATTATCCATGATTTTTTCGCAAGGTGTAGCAGAATAAAAAGCAGTGAATTATCGGTTGGAATGGAAAATTCGATAGAATTTGGTACGATTTTTATTTATTCCGGAAAATTTTTATTTATTATGGAAAATTCGATAAAATTTGGTACGATTTTTATTCATTCCAGATCTACAAAGGCTACTACCATTGAAAATAAGATTTTATTTTGAATTCCACTTTCTTAAAATTTACCTACAAAAATTGAAAATTACATAAACATCCGCAGTCTACTGATAAGTATTCAGAAAGACGAGATTTGCTTCCTGGTCTCGGGCAGCAGTTTCTCAGACAATTTTATATTTCGCCGCCCCACGGTCGCTGTAATGGACGCTTGTAATGGGGCGAAATTGGCGTTCATAGGTAAATTGAATTTTAACACGATCCGTAAAAGTGGCCCGTCGACATTCTGGCCGCTCGAGAGTGAAAACGACCACGACGACGACGAGACTGCGAACACGGCGAATATTCAAGTTCGGAGGCCAAGGTACGCGGCGACTTGTAATTTATCGCGAATCGTCACGTGCACTCTGTTCGCGGAACAATGGACAGGTGTACGGGCAACTAGCGCCATTGACCCAGATTCTGGTGACCACGTTCCTCCACCTAGACGAGGACACGTTTTTATTTTCTCCATCTCACTCCCGTTTGAACTTTAACCCCTCTCGCTCCTTAAAGTTCGAAAAAATTAACTGAATGTGACACGCGTTATTTTTTTAAACAAACTTATAAATCAATCTTTAATATAATCTATGAAGTAAATGAAAGTTTATTAGGATCCAAGAGCTGTGAGCAAATTATAAATTGAAGTAAAAATCTATTTTCTGTAAAAAAAGTCGAAAATAATGTAACATCTTTAAATTCTTTTTATGTCTTTTTACCTTTCAAAAATTTTTAGCTGGTCATTATATTAAGGTTAAAGAAGTTGTCTTTTTTTATTATAGTAAGTTGATTACTGCATACACAGTATTGCATTTTTGTAAATTGACCCGCGTGCACTGACATATGCATACCACACAATAGAGCATACTTTTCCACCGTTCGATTTCGCCCGGGTTTCCCTGCGGTATCTGTGGAATTTTTCGCATTGTATTCCTGTAGGCAACAATGAGGATGGGAGATTGCTTTCCGGGACCTGATTTATGCGTGTCAACCCGTTGTTCCTTTGACCTCATCCGAGGGAAGACATCTTGAATGGATGGCTAGGAGTCGTGCAATTTCTCGATAGCAATCAGAGGAAAATATTGGTTTGTTCGATCCCGATGTCTTTATTACCATCTCGATCGGGAAAATATGTAACACGCCCGACGAAGTATAAATGATGCTGCCCACGCTGCAGTAGCACAGCGAATTTATCTTTTCGTGTGACGAGTACAGAGGGAAACGTGTGTCAACTCCCACAATGGACAAACTCAAACAATGTACGTACGTTGTACGGTAAATTTTCTATTGTTAAATCGAATGTGCGAGTCCATTATACAATTTGAAAGGTCCATTAAAAAAGCACCGATATATTGTTCTCAACTTGTTGAAATTATTACAAAAGATTGGCTCCTGTTAATCACGTAGACCATTTTTATTTCACAATGTGTAGCACAGTAAAAAGCACTGAATTATCAGTTGCTCAATTTTCAATATTCCCAATTATCCACGATTTTTTCGCAAGGGGTAGCACAATAAAAAACAGTGAATTATCAGTTGCACAATTTTCAGCTTCCCCGATTATCCATGATTTTTTCGCAAGGTGTAGCACAATAAAAAGCAATGAATTAAGGTTGCTCAATTTTCAACATTCCCAATTATCCATGATTTTTTGCAAGAGGTAGCACAATAAAAAGCATTGGATTATCAGTGCTCAATTTTCAGGATTCCCAATTATCCATGATTTTTTCGCAAGGTGTAGCATAATAAAAAGCAGTGAATTATCAGTTGCTCAATTTTCAGCATTCCCGATAATCAGTGATTTCGTCAAATTTACCATTTTTCCCACCAACCAAAAAAGGAAGAAGGGACTCGGGACGCAACATTTCTACAAGAAGTTAGAGTAATTCGAGCTGTGTTCAGCGGTTCGGCCGTAGAATATCCTCACGAAGGCAACTTCTTAATTCCAGTATCGCGCCTAGAACGATGCAATTAGCGTGCCATCATTTTCATCCGACTAGCGAGCTGACGAGACGGTGCCATAATTTCTCGACGTTGGATGCGGCGGACCGCTCGCCGGAGGGTTTAATGAAAAGAGCAGAAAGTTCGCGGCAATTGGTATAACAAAGTCAGTGGAAACACAGGGGGGCGCTGTAAGGAGAAGAGGAAAATGAAAATTAGATGCAAATTGAAAACTATAGACCGCGATTCTATCTTTGGAAACGCCCTGGTGAGTTTCCAGAACGGCGAATTCAATGGAAAGAAAAAAAGAGTGTGTCGAGAGAAGCGAAAAGAAAAGACGGTTCTTACTGAGAGCGTGGCTCGTCTGGCGCGGATGCATTAACGCGTAATGACACCATAATTCGCAGTATTGAAGTTCAGAAACGAATAACTTCCATCCGTGCGTTTAAGTACTCGTGCAACGTCGTCCACGGTGAAGACGAAAGCCATTAGGGCCGCGACGAAAAGAGGCTGTCGGATGTAACGTAAGAAATTTCACGTCCGCGTACTCACTGCAACACTGCATGAAATATTTGCAGTGCAACACCGCCGAGACTTAAACATCGTCCCTAATTTTCTACGTGCTCACAGACCTGCTTCCATTCTGTGTTCTAGCACAATTAAGTTGTTCTTCTTCGGCGAATTATTGTTGCACGCTTGTACGTTTCGCTCCACGAGATTAGAACGCACCGGACTGAAATGTCTGCAATTCTGGAATTCGTTAGCAACATTGCTATTCTTCCCTCACATAAGAATCCGTTTTTGGGTTGTTTTCAAACAAAAAGGTCTCTCAAAAAATTTAATTATTAGACTGCGGATTTTATCCATGTGTGATCAAAATGTGTAGATTTATTAAAAAATAGAAAAAAGAAATACATGTCTGTATAGCTTCTGTGTCTCGCAACTAATGCAGACAATTTTTATTTTGCACAAAATCTAATCATTAAACAGCGAATCTTCATGCAACATAAAAATTGTCTACATGAATCGCAACAAATTGGAATGAAATGGGAATTTATTTTCTTTTTTAATA
Organism: Lasioglossum marginatum; assembly: GCA_028455795.1. Lineage (NCBI taxonomy): Eukaryota > Metazoa > Arthropoda > Insecta > Hymenoptera > Halictidae > Lasioglossum > Lasioglossum marginatum. Next base: position 5,920,144 of record CM052250.1, read on the forward strand.
TGATCAATAGGTTGAAAATAATATAACAGCCTATTTAAATTCATTTAATGTTTTTGCTGTTTTAAATTACAGCTACTATTTTTGTCATAAATGCATACAATTCGCTGTCTACTGATTGACATTTTTTTAGTTAAAATCAAGAAAAACAAAATCTATAAACCTGTAAATAATTAATGACAACAGCTGACTAATTTCTGTCGCCAGGAGCTCGTCGAGTCCTCCGAGTAAACAATGCCTAGGGCAGCATAAATTCACAAATTCGCGCACGTGTGGCTCGCGAAAGTTCGAAACGGGACCGTGCCAAATTTTCCCGCAGCTTGACCGCTCGCAAGGAATTCCATTTGGACGTAATTGACGTTCTTGCGGGAACTGCGTCCATTAAGAATGCAACGCGTCCGCTAATACGTTTGCAGAAACGGTTTCATGCGTCCCTGCATCCTTCCGGGAACAGCAATAATGGCAATAGAGTAACGGGCAAGCTGTTGTTTAGAGTTACGGTTCCGCCGTAGCAAACATTAAGACGTCAAACGCCGATCTCCCGGGCCGAAAAAACGTCTCGGCGAGTCACGTTCCCACAATAATGCCGCAGCTAGTTCTCATTAATCTTTCCGCGGCCGTTTTTTCGAGGCTGAGCTTTTTGCCGAGCCGCCGCCGGCTATAAACGAAATCGCGGAAACCATTCCGTGCGACGGATTGCAAACATTTTATGAGGGAAAATGAGGAAATCGCGAAATCGTTGCGCATCAAAGAGGAGACGCTGAAACAAGAAAGGCCCCGTAGCTATTTGCCGAGAATTTTTCAACCTTGGAGAACTTGGAGAGCTTCAATTTGTTGCAGAGAGTCCAGAACAATGAGAGACAAAAGCTTCCTTTTTTAGTCTTGACGAGCTAATTGCTAAGTGTCCTTTGACCTCGAAGAATCAGAGTTTGAAGCTTCAATTTTTGCAATTTTCGAAAAATGGGAGACAACAGATTCTTGATAAATATTTTATTAACCCGGTAACAACGAGTAAAATAGGATCTGTTTTAGTTAGACAAGTAGAATAGCTGGTTTATGATCGGGCAAGTAGTATAAACCCATTTATGGTAAATCAAGAAGAATAAATTTTTCTTCTAAAAAATCCTGAAACGACGAATAAATAAAGACGTAACCTCGACCTAACCCGGTAACGATCAGTAGAATAGGATCTGTTTTAGTCAGACAAGTAGAATAGCTGGTGTATGGTCGGACAAGTAGTATAAGCCCATTTATGGTAGGTCAAGTAGAATAAATTTTTCTTCTAAAAAATCCTGAAACGACGAATGAACCAAGTTTCCGTTTTATTTTCCATTTCTGGCTAATCCCAGTGAAAGAACAAGATTTAATATCTGTCCCAGTTAGAAAGCGTGAATAATTTATAATTCTACACGAAGGTGTAGAATTTGCTAGGTTGTACTCTAACCTTGATAGAACATACTCGTACCGGTTATGAGTAGTTCGACGTCGACCTTCGACCTTGAATCCCTTTCTGTATACGTGATCACATGCTCTGAGAATGATGCATGCGAATAAGCTCTTTTATGTATGGCATGCTTTAATATAATGCTTATCTCGCATCGCCAGCGAGCGTGTGCATTATCGTCGTCGGAAACTGATTTAACGTATATACAATACATATATGTGAATACATAGGGTGGACCACGTGAATCATATCAACCGAGCATGTTCTAAACCCTTTTCAATCTCTGTAATCACCTTAATCCCTTTGACGTGATCTACCTTGTAAAATCGTAATCATATATCACAAAGTTACCAACAATTTACTACGTAATAAAATGATCTGATGTACACCTACATATCCGAGATATTCGTTTCTTACCTTGCACGTATTATATTTCGTACAATTACGTGATTATGAAGCTAGCAAACAATTTACTATATTATATATTTTTTTTAACGTACATCTAAATGCCTGGGATATGTATTTAATAGCTCGGAATTACTGTATTTTGTACGACCATACATATTACAAAGTAAACAAACAATTTACCACGTGTACACTTTCTCAACACGCTCAGTGGCCCCTGAGATATTTATTGAACAGCTTGTAATTACTACATTTTGTAAAATACACACACTTGTGCGGTTTTATTTATCAGACTGACACGGTATATTCAGGAGAAAGATAGATCGCTAGAGATACGTTTCGCGCGTGTGTTTTCTACACGCTTGTAATAAATAATGACTGAAGTTCAGTATCGCATTGGAATGATGCATGGTGCATCCCGTTGTATAATGACTTTTGTTTATTTGATTAAAGGGCCTCTGCCTTTCTCGTGGAATTTATGCAGTGGAGTTCGAGGTTCAGTAAATTTTGGTACGAATTCCAAATTTCGAAGTTTTCAATATGCAATTACTGAAATTGCGCCAACAAATTGCTGCGATATTTTTCAAAAATTTCTTTGGACGTAGTTCCGCAATCTGCTTAGAAATCTGAATGAGCTCTGCTACTTTCACAAAAATAAAGCAGTCAATTTTTTACAGTTCCACTGTTAAAGAACACCATCAGCCAACAACGCGCCATTTATCAGAGATTATGTTTTCAGCGAAGCTTCTCGTTCCATTTTACTCGACGGAATAATTTCCGAATGATGGTTCGCATCAACTTGACCAACAGATATGCTTTTCGTCCGATCCCGGAGCGCCTAACTTTTTAAAACGGATTCAACTTTTACGACCGGCGTCGTCATGAGGGCCATATAGCTGGGTCTTAAAAAAAATTAAACGCGAAAGAACTACAAGTCATTTCGGATTATGTCTTTCCCTCTCCCATTCGTAATAAGAGGGAAAAGTCGACCGGGAATCGGGGATCGTTCGTCGACGGCGAAATTAATTTCACGACGCGGGGAAACTGGTGTGTCCGACGTCTGGGAACAAACATTAACTGATATCTAGGAGGCGTAAGTTATTTCCGTGGTATCAGGATGATCAACGCGAGGCGATCTATCGAGGAATCAAGATCAGACGCGTATAATTAACAATAAACGCGACCGCGGAAGGCCGACGCACATATTGCGGCCACTTAGCATAAACGGAAATCGATAACACGCCTGTGTATGGTCTCGCATAAATTAAATACGCTTTGGAAAATATTAAACCCAGTGTCGATTAGCGAAGTGCTGGATTTTTACCGTCATTCTTTATCCATCAGCCTGCGACGTAAATTCTCACAAGAAAATTGATTGTTAATTAATGAATCATTTATTAGTTCCTGAAATATTTATGAATTTATTTATTGATTTAAGAAAGCATTTAGAATGATCATTAAAGAGCGAAGACGATTTGTTCGTATTTTTTGTGAGAACATGTTGTATGAACGTAATAAACGTGTTGCACCGATTGTTAATTAATGAATCATTTATTTAAGTAGCCTGCATCATAGCTTCGGAGCCTGAAATGTCGCCGAGTAGCTGGTAAAATATTTATGAATTTATTTATTGATTTAAAAAAGTGTTTAGAACGATCATTAAAGAATGAAGACAATTTATTTTGTAGTTCTCGTGAGGACAGGCTCTTGAACATAATATTAAAAATGTACCTAAAGGTTCGTCTTGTAAAAATCGTTTAATTTTTTGTCAGCACATAAATAGAAAGAATTAAAAATTCGTATTTTAAACAGCATCTGATCGCCACCCTTTATAAAGAGGAATTGGTTCCTAAAATTCTTTGTCCTTTGCACGATTGCAATCCCCCGGAAAGGACTCTCCCTCGGGGTCATGTTTAACCACGTATTTTTCCATTAAGGACCTCCGGCTCGCCCATTCCGATTCGCATTGTGTTCTTTGAGGCGCAGCTCATCTTCTCCGGTCGAAGTTGTCTTAAAACAACCGCGATACAGATCGATACGGAATGGGAGGGAGAAATGGAGGGAGGACTAGACGTAATTTCGGGGCTATCATTTTGGTTGCAGGCCTTTGAGGTGCTGGAGGATCTGCTCGGTGAGAACGGCGTATGTATCGCCATCAAGGAGAAGTTGGTGAAAGACTCCGGCGTCGCGGAGGAGACGGCTTACGACAATATCGTTTTGAAACTGCTGACGAAACCGAGGGCCAAGGGTGAGTGGAGAAACCGTGACAGTCGTAAGGAACAGTCCTTTGCGTCCATTCAGCATAAATTTCTTTCTGCTATCGGGAAATTGCCGCGCGAATTCCGGTCGAACACTACTGCAGTCACAAATCTTCGAGATCTCAATGAAAAAAATCTCAGTTTATGGATTGTGGATTTTTATGAATTCCTGCTATTCACAGATTTCCATCAACCGAGATTGAAGACATTTCCACTTTATTTTTATAGCCGAGGATGTTTCAGTTAGTGAAAATTGGAATTTGCATAAAGATTTACAGTCGCCTACTTATTATTATTTTTATATTTTTATGGTAATTGAAAATGTTGTGAAATGCGAGGGACATTTTTCGTGGAAGTTTAGAAATGTGCACGAAGTGCGAAACATAAAAATTTACATCATCGGTCTCGATAAATCAAAGATACAAGGTTCTAGTGATATAGGACAGCCTTTGATCAGACAAGTAAAATACAATAGAGAGGCCATTGTATTACCACAAGAAAATTAGACATAACTAGACAGCGGATCTTTATGCAAAATAAAAATTTTCCACCAAAATTGCAACAAACCGGAGTGACATGGGAATTTCTTTTCTCTCTTAATATGTTCGATAGATTGAAAATATTTTATTATTTTGTCATAATCTCATTTTTGTCATAAATGCATAAAATCCGCTGTCTAGACATAACATAGACGTTAGATAAGTAGAATAAACAGATCGATCTGTAGCCTGACAACCGCATGAAATAAAATCTGTGGTCGAATAAGTAGAACAATCGCGTTTATAGTGAGACAAGCAGTATATGCGTCATTTTTAGTCAAAAACGAAAATACAGCCTGACCATTAGTTAAAAAAACAGAATAGGAGCTGGCCTATTTTCCACAGCATAATTTCGTAGACTTTCTGGATCAAGCACGATCCCTCGGGAAGGAGTAGGATATTCAAAGGTTCTCCCAATCGCGGTTCTGTCCGCACGAATCTCGAACTTGAGACAAGTCGATGAAATTTCCGAGTTTCTAGTTTTATCTGACAAACTGTCGGCTCGAGCGAATTCCACCGACTTCGATAATCCGAAACGGCAAATATACTGAGTGTTTCCGAAATCGCACTCACGATTAGAAGAGAGTTGCTCGTTCCTCTAACGTGTCCGTTCAATGCAGGCAGTTTCTACTTACTGCGAAGAGAATTGTATGCCACGTCAATTATTTTGTGAAAGCTTTGTTGCAGAAAGAGATTCCACATTTGTTTATTCACAAAAGATTGTTACATTGTTCGCTACGACACTAACGACAAATTGTCTATCCTCGATTCTCTTAGTTCTGTTTAAAGAGAATGCGGATTTTTCTACTGCAGCTTTGTTGTCATGGGAACCAATACTAAACGGAGCGTCATTAGCTGTGCCAGACGCAAACATCTACGTTCTACGCCTTTTACTGCTGCCCGTGCTTGTTAGTGATACAGTCTGCGCATGTTTAAGTTTCGTAGACAAATCTCGAGGGAACAGGGTCGAGTTACATTTCGGTACGCGTAGAATTTATTTTCGTGGAACGAGTCACTTGAAAATATTTTAAAGCATATCAAGACATGCCAAATTGAATTTGAATCTTTAGTCGAATAAAATTCAGCAAGTCAAACGTAGAATGCACTATAAAAATTATTTGTGCACCTGTTTCTTTCCTTAAAATTTTACTATTTTTTAGTTTTCACCTCAGCACATTCTTTGAGGAAAAAATTTCAACTAAAAAATTCCAATTAATGCAGACAATTTTTATTTTGCATACAAATCCGCGGTCCTGTCATGAATTTATGATTTCAATGAATTTAAGAGGAGCTCAGGGAAGTTTTTATGAAAAATGTAACAATCCTTTGTGAATAAATAAATCTGGAATCTCTTTCTGCAACAATCGTTTCGCAAAATAATTGATGTGACACACAGTTCTCCTTGCAGTAAGTAGAAAGTGTCTGCATTGAACGGACACGTAGTCTAGTTTTATTTAATTATAGTCGCACGAGAATCCCCCGCTTAATATAATCGCTTCAATTTTGAGGGGATTGTTGCCCTAAACGCGGAAGAGATCGACATTCCATGGAGACCGTAACGCATCCGAGCCGTTTCAGCATCGCTATATTTTATCGCCGCCGGCGAACGACGGTAGTATAAAATGTCTAGCGGGCTCCACCTGTGAACAAGGCAGATCCAGAGCCACGGACATGTTTAAACGGCTCGATAAAGCGGATTGTTTCGCAGTTTCCCGGTTTCTATTTCCGGCGGATGGATAACGATTCCTCGGGGAGCGTGGCCGTTTCGATCGATCGATCCTCCGGCGACCGCGATTTGTCATGTAAATACAGTGACAAACCGCGCGACGGCAAGTTGCCGATCGCGGGCGTTCGGGATTTATGTGTGAAAATTTTCGGCGACTCGAAAAATCCTCTCTTTAAGGGAGCCGATCCCGTTGAAAAATGTCCTATCGGCTGGCATGTCATCCCGAGACTCCCGAAACGATTTATCCGTCGATGGGTAACGACTGCTCACGGATATGCGCTCACTGTTTTTCACGCCGTCCTGACAACTGTCTATTAAATCTGGCTTTAGACTTCCTATACGTCAGTGTCATCCCCAATTTCCGCGAGCGAGCGATACCGACCGGAATCATTCCGCGATCATATTTTTTCGGCACGCGTATCCTTCCCAACCCCTGCATCTGATGGACGCGGCACTACCATAATTAATCGAGGGAGCCTGTTGGATTGTTTGGATTCCGTCAACCTTGCGAACGATTTATACCGCTCCCAGGCGATTTGTCACTCACTACTACTCTTTGTTTTACTTCTTAACCCCGCGGAATTTACAATGTTCCGCTCAACCAGAGCGCGGATTTTCAGACTTGATTATTCTGCGTGATACCCTAAGCTGATGCGACTCGACAGTCTACTTTAAGCTCAAGATTATTTAAACAAGGGGACAGGTTGTTTACGCCTTGCCGAATTTTTTCAGACACTCATTCTTATACATAAGAATGTTAATCCTACATTATCAAATACTAATGCAAAGTCGAGTGCGCGGAGTTGCAGACTTGATAATTCTGTGTGATCCCTTAACACTGACCGTACCGGGTACAAAATGTATCGGATATACCGATTTCGATGAAATTTTCTATAATACATCTGTAATAACTAACATAGATGTACAAAACATATATTATAAATTTTCATAAAGTGCCGAAATAAAAAAGTTTTAAAAAATGCTTTTTTTATTTTTGCATGCAACCTTGTAAATTGTAATTTTTAGAAAATCCTTTTTGATACAATTATAAAAAGGTTATTCTTTATAGTTATATTACTTTACAAACATTACAGAACTGAATTTATTTAGATTTTTCACAATTTTTATAACAATATGTGCTCGAATAAAGAAATTTATTCAATAATTTCTAATGGAAGCATCTTTATAATTTCAATAATTAAAAAATAAACAATATGAAAGTGGTCATTTGACCGTTTGCGGTACGGTTAGTGCTAAGCTGATGCGACTCGACAGGCCAGTTTGTACTCAAGATTATTTAAACAAGGGGAGAGGTTGTTTATTCATTGCTGAATTTTTCAGACACTCATTGTTATTACAAATTGTACCTACAAATTTTTCGGAAGTCTGTTCCTCCGCCAGATAAGACACTACCACTTACGAAACACTAAACGCTACACAATATACTTTCCGAAACATGACAGCGAACGAGACGATGATACTCCGACCACGATCATAATAGTTCTGCGATTGTCACCTCAGTTTTTTCGGTGAGTTTAGGTGGGAAAATGTAGTAATTGCGGGCGTGTCGCAAGGGCTTTCGGTCGAGGAGTGGGAAACTGTCAAGGAAATTCCTTTTTATTTATGTTATACAGGGTGCGGCCGAATAACATGTACAAGCGGGCGGGCACATGTACATGTGCATATAAACCAAACAAAAGGAATAATATTTTTTCGTTTGAGGCTTCATTTTCGAGAAAATCGAATGCAGCGAATACACGTGCTATTGCATAGGAATAGTCTGACGCGTCTGACCATGATCGACCAATTCTACATTGTGCATATACTAAAACACGCGAACTAGACAGAACCTTAAACTCGATTTTCTGCCTGCCCGCTTGTACATGTTATTCGGCCGCACCCTGTATATATTATGTTATATATATAAATTTTTTTTTTATTTACGAGAGGTTATAAAATCATCGGAGCCGATCCGCAAGTGTTTTTTTTTGCCTGCTATAACGTCCTTTCCAGGTATATCGCCTAATCCGCCGGCGGATCCGTGACGTACGCTTCACCTTCGGTGTTGACGTAAACAAAACGGACCAATATTTCTGTGCTTGTCAGGAAGGACGCCGATTAAAGTTTTGATAAGAAATGCTTTGACATAGGACAGTTAAATTGCATTATTTTTTAAACTATTCGAATTTGTTTTCATGATCTTTCCCTGGTAAATACGTAAATCCTATACTATAAAGCTCAATTAATATATAAACTCAAATTTTTTGAAATTGTGACTTGCGGCGGTTTTTCTTGCAACCACAGATTTGTGCGCATAAGCTCCCCCCCCCCCCCCCCCCCCCCCCCCCCCCCCCCCCCCCCCCCCCCCCCCCCCAATTATACTCCCCCGAGTCTACCCGAATAGCGTTTCACCTCGGAGCGTGACGGGTCAAACTCATTCACTGCCCAGCAATTGCGTACGCGGTGCGTCTAAAGAAGTTTTCACTTGAAAACTCTAATAGCAATTTTCTTTGTCGTAAAGAATTTTGCACTATTATTCTGAGTTCGTCGTTGTCTTTCGTGAACGAACACATATTTGCAAGTACAGTGCCTCCCACTAATATTCAGACACTCTTAAAAACACGATAGCTTTTTTATGGGAGTACAAATCAGTTCGGTCCGTTTTTTGTGGTCAAAAATGCATTTATTACAGAACAAAATGAATAAACAGATTAATCAAAGTATTGTCCATCGCTGGCTACTACTTTTTTCCACCTCTCAGGCAATTTTCGAATTCCATCTCGAAAAAATGTCTCGTCTTTTGAGGCGATCCAAGTTAGATAATATTAAATTAATAATTAATAATATCGTACCATACGACTTGAACCTTTTTTTGGAAGCTAGAGCAATTAGTTTGCTACAGGATGTGAAAAAAATTTTTTTCAAAAATTGCAATTGATCGGAATTGTAGAAAAAATACTAAAAGTTGCATTTTACAACATTTTTATGCGGGCCTATATTGAAAATTTAAAAAATATGTTTTGTAGATCTGTGTCAATTAAACATATTCTGAAAATTTCGTCAAAATCGGTCGATGTTGCAATGAGCTACAAACGTTTAAAGATGGTAAAAATTGCAGATTTTCACGATTTTCGGCCTACAAATGCAGTAAATCTAAGAATTCTTACATCTTTCAATGCCTGTCGTCTTTTTCCGCATCAACGGATTTCGATGAAACTTTCACAGTGCATATAATCGACACAGATCTACAAAACGTATTTTTTAAATTTTCGGATAGACCCACATAACAAAGTTATAAAATGCAACTTTTAGTATTTGCTCTGCAATTTCGACAACATGCAATGTTTTTCAAACATTTTAGTCAAGATGTGCAGCAAACCAATTGTTCTAACTTCCCAAAATATTTCAAATCGTATGGTCCAATATTAAAAATGTTGTCGTCTTTTCAAAAGTGTCCGAATATTACTGGGAGTCACTGTATGTGCGATGAGCGACACAAATTTTAGATGATAGTAATCCCACGGTAAGTCACAGTAATGGTATTGAAAAGTGTCGAAGATGATTGTTATGGTCATTGCAGACCCCCCAGGATCGAAGACATAGATGTAGCGTAAAATCTATAAAGTTTCCTGTGTTCATGCATACAAAGTTGGAATTATAATAATAAGAGCGGATGACGCCAGTTAGGATTTAGCGGCGAGTATTCTGTTCGACGTGGTCGGCGTTCTGCTAAGGGGGACCCTTAGCGATCATTGGACCCTCTAACTTTTAAACTGTATAGTTTCCTCCGCCCTTATCGCTGTCCATCGTTGCTGCTTCCTAATGCTCTGTTCTCCCCTAGTCCCCTTAACTTCTCCCAGCAGTGAACTGTAATAACACTCTCCCCAAGATATTCATTGTACCGGATGTTCCTAAGCTGTTCTTAAATTTTATTTCAAGGAACTCTAGATTATCTAATCAACTCGAAGCGGTTGCCTCGCTGAATCCTATATTGGCCGAATAACTTGTTTTTAACAGATGTTCGAATCTCTTGGAATTTGTGTAATAACTAAACTACGCTTAACTAAACTTAGGGCTACTAAAAATTTTCAAAAAATGCTAGAATATAAAGTTCCTAAGAATTGAATACGATTTTTATTTATTTCAGATCTATAGAGGCTATCACTGAAAATAAGATTTAATTTGTTTCCACTTTCTTGAAAGAAATTGTAGAGAAATTGTGATTAAATAAAAATTCTTTCTTCAATCATTTTGATCAATATTGGAACGGAATAAAATGATAAGAAATTCGATTGATTTGTTACAGTTTGCACACTTCCCAAGCAATTAAATTGGCAGAATAAATCTTCGGAAAAATATTTCATCCCATCGCAATATAAAACAGGAAGGTCCCTGCCAATCTTTCTTGCGGAAAATCTGTCCAGGCTTTGTAGTCCCTATAAACTAGAAACGACAGTATTTTACAGTACATTTTTGTATCGTCGGAATGGCGGAACTGCACGAATAGTACCACATAAAAATTGACACTGCGACCGAATGAAAAATGGAAGTTCTATCGGCCAATAAAAGAAAATCACAATTAATAACGTACTAGGGAACTTTATTCTTGGCCAGCTCCGGATAAAATATCCCTGTATTCACGGCAGAAGCTCAGCCTTTTGTTCCGGCGTATATCAAATCCTGTGCCGGGACGTATTTCAGCGGATATTAAATATTTCCCAGTCGATTATACTGTGTCTCTTCCGCGTAGGATCGACCGTAACCAGCGTATGCTATTCTACGAAATATCTCGGCACATAAATCCCTGCCAAACAATATGAAAAACGGAAGTTTCCACTTCCACTTCGCGCGACTTAAGCGGATTTCCAAGTGACCCGGGAATCTATTTTTTTTAAGAAAGCGAACGACTGAACCGAAAATTTTTCACTGGCGCTTCATTGTGCAGGCTTTTTTATTTTCTACTTTATGTTTTATATTGTGTTATTGAATGCATTTGAAATTGTGAATGTAATTTCACTTGTAATTGTAAAACAACATCTATGTTCTTTAAAAAAATCGAAACATTGTTTCGACCCAAAAAAAGTTCAAATCGTATAGTACAATATTAAAAAAGTTATCGTGTTTTTTAGAGTGTCCGAATATTAAATCCACTGTATGTAATCCAACAGTCGCCGTGTTCTTCGGTGGTTTCTGCGGAGTCCCCGTAATTCTCGAACCGTTAATTATTATGAAGACGATCAACAGAGACTCGAAGTTGCTAGGAGGAGTCGCAGTTAATAGGTCTCGCCTTGCTATTCGACGGAATCTAGTGTTACTTCAGAAGCGATCAGGTCAATTTACTTCTACCATCCGTGATGACTCGGCGCTATCAGCCATTGACACAGGGATCCGCCATTACTGCTCGTATTCATCGGTTCATCGACTGCTTTCAACAATCCCGGGACCCGTGTGTTCCGCCAAGAGAAAACGAACGGGAACAGAGGGAGAATAATCATTCGTTGAATAATATTCTCGTACTGCTGGGACGATATTGAAATGTACTTTTTATTGGACATACAACTCGAGAGGACTTCCGGCCCTTCGTCATCAATCTAGAAAGCGATAAAGCTTCATTGAAAGCCGGCTATAAAACGGCTGGCTGTACTTCTCGCGGGGTTAATCCTACGGGAATCTAGATTACACGGGACTTTATCAAGAGACAGCGCACCGGTTACAATGGTACCGAAGGCTGTCCTATAAGCACCAGCGTTTTTAAGATTAATTGTTACGTCGGCAACAATGGCGCGAATTAACGATCTGCTGTACAGATCGGATTTTAATGAAACTTCGTACCTCAACCCCTTGCACTCGATGCAGTATCCATCTTTTTCATTGATGCATAATTTCTCACAGAGGCACGAGGCAATATTGTGTTTAATATTATATTCATTGACGAAACTTTCTTATTTTTAATCTTTTTTTTATGAAACTGTTACCAATATATCCGTGACATTTTTCTGATTAAAATGAACCCAAACATTACATATTTTGGATTGCACGTACCTGTTTAATCCACGATGCAGCACAACCTCGATTATCCGAACTAATTAATGGAACGTGTTTGTAGGTCTCTTAAGGAATTGGTGAGACGAATTGTTCGCAAATGTGCAAGCCTCTTTCACGAATATCTCGGCGTAACTGTATATCCGATGAAATGTGGACGAACAATTAATTCCGTGGGTCTTATTGCGTACAGGCTGCATCATATTCGGCTCGGATCAAGAAGTTGCCGGAGTTATGAGGGCTGTTAGACGTTGCAATGCAACCGGAACTTTCTCGTGGATCGGCAGCGACGGCTGGAGCGCCAGGGGTTTAGTCAGTAATGGTAACGAGCCGGAAGTCGAAGGTACCCTATCGGTTCAACCTCAGGCCAATCCTGTCAGGGGTTTCGAGGAGTACTTCCTGAATCTGACCGTCGAGAACAACCGAAGGAATCCGTGGTTTGTCGGTGAGCGAATGACTGAAACACGCGAGCTTCATTAAACTTTAGATAGCTAAGGAACTTCGGAAGCCCGCAGTCGCGCGTCGAAGGGCCGACATGTCGCTAAACTTAACACCCACTTTATCGCGAGTTTCCTTCAGCAAAATATTACTTTGTAAACGCTACGCCACCTTCGCCACCTTTCAGCCGTATTCTAAGATCATACTCCTCGGCGGTGAGTAATTGCGAAAATCTTGATAGCTTCTTATCAAGGCTTCATTAATCCTGCAGACGGGGAGCGAAGGTAGTAAGCTGCTTATCTATAAACCATTTATTTCCGATTCTTTTTCAAGGGAATGGTATCTTCGGTAAAGTAAAAATAATGTTCCTCAATCTTGACAGTGGCATTTCTTTAGCATTTCTCGAATTATTTATTTTTGTTACTGCTTATGAAAAATTATATTTTTATTAAAGCAACTATCAGTCTTAATGATAAAGTTCTCAAAGGGATTTTATTCGAATGAAATGAAAGCCAGCTGTACATCCAAAATAATTGCATACAGAACTGTACAACCCCATGTAACAAATAATTTTAGAATTCTGGGAAGACCATTTCAAATGCCGATATCCAAACGCATCCAAAACACCGTACAACCAGAGATACATAGAACCCTGCACAACAAAGGAGCGTTTAACGAAACAGAATACTGTATTCGAGGACCAGCTGCAGTTCGTCTCCGACGCAGTTATGGCGTTCGCCTATGCATTCAAGTAACAAGCTAAACTCTGGAAATCTATAAATCTTCGATTATTTGCTTCTACCAGTACAAATAAACATAAGACTATCTTGCTTCGCTGTGTATAGATAAAAGTAATGAAAACAGGGGAGCATGGTAAGCACACTAATCTTCTTTTCGCTTTCAGAGACATGCACAAGGATCTCTGCAATGGGAAGCCAGGATTATGCGAAGCCATGAAGCCGACCAAAGGAACCGAGCTGCTGAAGTATCTTCAAAAAGTGGATTTCGAAGGTGATGCATTCTGAATTGAAACAGAAAAATATTTTCGATGTTATAGTAATGGAAGTGCACAACAAAATAATTGATTTTGAATTTTCATAGTAGCACACACATTTAAATAATGAAATGGTAGTAATGAGAGTTTATTTATTTAACCCCCTGGTAATATGTTCTGAAATCTTTTAAATATTTCTACTATTTTTGTTATAAATGCGTAAAATAATTATGATCTACAAGACACCTTCGCCTTGATCGCGAGGGTCTCAAACCCTGCGATCGACCATGAAAAAACTGCAGTCCAATAAATCCAATACCCACTTCATTTATTCTTGGACACTTTCCAATATAATCCGAGTCCGGTCCGGAACGGTCTCCGGAAACAAAGAAGACCGCGAAGGGCTAAAGATGATAGAGGAGTCGCGCGTGCTCCCGTGTGCATTTCAAGCTTTGCTTCAAGGTCTGAGCGGGGACAAGTTCAAATTCGACAAGAACGGGGACGGGCCCGCCCGATACAACATCATCCACTTCAAACAGACCAAGCCTGGCAAATACAAATGGGTCCATGTCGGCGAGTATCTCGAAGACAAGCTACGGCTGAACCGTTCCGGTGAGCGTTGGCTAGCAATGGCTAGCAATCATCTGTCCTGTCCTGTCTCTTCCTCTTTTTTTCCTTCTTCGACCAGTTCTTCGTTCGCCCCGCCAGAATCGAATTCGCAGTCCCTGTTTGCTAGCTACTTGAATATTCCTTACAGACATCCAATTTAAACTTGGACACCCTCTGCCACCCGAAAGCGTGTGCTCGCTACCCTGCGAAGTCGGCCAGGCAAAGAAGTACGTGGAGGGCGAGAGATGCTGCTGGCACTGCTTCAACTGTACCCAATATCAGGTTCGTGATCGTTCCACTTAACTTACCCGAAATATTTCTCACCCGACCATCGACCGCCCATGAAAAATCATTCGGATGTCACTCGAGAGACAGGCGGGTGGGGCTGTTATGATGAATCGAGCCTGGACAATAGACGGGATGTGTCAACAGGAAGGAGATCACAAAAGTATCCCTCGCACGTGCGGTGATATGGGAAACTGGGGTGAAGTCGCATTATCCGAGAAAGTTAATATTAGATTGTTGCATAGGAAACGTCCGATCTTTAGCAATGACGTTAAACAAACGCAATTTTGTACCCAATGTATTCTATCTACAAATTTCAAGTTTCTTGATTGTATTATTGTGAAAATAAGATATTATGGTCATTCGCGTTTTTCATTTACAAGATTGTTATCTTGATTTTGTAGTTCTTTTTTATCATCAACGACTAAGTTAATTAATCACCACATTTTGACTAAAAATCACATAAAAGTGATTTTTACAGACATATAAAAGGAATACACATAGAATATTAACACTAAACGTATCGAGCTATAAAAGCAACATAATTAATTTATTTAGATTTTGCGCGGTTCTTATTATAATATGTGCTCTATAATAAAAATATTTATTAAATCATTTCTTATAAAAGCATCTTTATAATTTCATTAATTGTGAAATAAAAAAATCTAGAACCTGTCATTTTTGACCGGTCGTGGTACGTTTAATGTTAAGGATTAGCTTCGTAACTCAAAGTTTTATATAATAAACCTATAGACAGCATATCTTGATCGAAACGTTTTATAAAAGTCGCATTCTAAAATCGACAACCTAACACTTTGCTGATAGGAATCGTTGAAATCTCGGCTGAAGAATTGTTGATGTTCAAAGTAATTAGAAAAACGTAGAACAGATTAGACAAGAATAATATGATAAATCTGAGCTATCGGAAATTTCTGCGAGATACCTGAAGTATTCTCTTCTCCCATCTCCCGCTGTGCATCCTTTCAAGAAAACTGAATCGCAGGAAGATCGCAAGGAAAAGGCAATTTTCGTTTCATCTTTCAATATCTATAGGATATTGTGTGGCGGAGCTTTCCAGCATCCTTTGTCCTCCTTTTTATACTTTCCGATTGAGCATACCTGCACCGAGAACGTCTTGTCCGAGGGAACGGAAGTGGCTTTGATCCGCGACGGCGGATTTCCGAAACAAATTTCCTCTTTGAATGTTTTTGCCCTGCGGGACGAGCAAAGTGCGGTACACCGGCCGAGGTACCGATCAAATTTGATTGTTCGTTAAACAGATACGACACCCCAAGGACGAGACACAGTGCATCCCGTGTCGTCAAGGCACTGTGCCCGACGAAACGCATTCCACTTGCCGGGACATCCCTGAGGAGTTCCTGAGACCTGAGAGCGGATGGGCGATTGGCGCCATGTCCTTCTCCGCCTCTGGGATTCTGGTAAATACACTATGCTTCCACGGATACTGGGGACAACCACTGTAACCGATGTCAATTTTAAATGGACCTCGAAGAAACAACCACTCATTTCATCTAACGCTTAACACTACAATTACCGAACCATGTTCAAGTCGTTGTGTATAACTTAAAATATTTAAGTAATTCAGATTTTACTGATCAATAAAGAACTTCATTTTTCTGTTTCGCTCAGAAAGCCTGAAATCTTATCTCACGACTAGACAGCGGATGTTTATGCATTTATGATAAACTATTACTTTCAATTAATATTATTTTCAACCTATTAAACATATCAAGAAAGAAAATAAGTTTCTATTTAATTCCAGTTGCTTGCAATCCAGGAAGAACATTTTTATTTTGCATAAAGATCCGCTGTCTACTCATGACACATATTTTTCAAAACGTATTCTACTCTAAAAAAATATATAACTCATGTAATTTTGATTATTTATACTTCAAAAAAATCACATCCGTACGTCAGATGCCAGTAAATACGTATGCAAAATCCCAATACAGAAGGTTCAATAGTTATCCTGAAAAAATTCCTAAACTCGGCCACGAGAGCCAGGACGCTCCCTTAGGAAATCTTGAGTTTGACATGCTGGAAAATAATCAAAAAATTAACACTCCACCAGATAACATTCTGCGTCTGCGGCGTGTTCCTGAAGCACAACGACACTCCAGTGGTCCGAGCCTCGGGTCGTGAACTATCCTACGTCCTCTTGTGCGGCATCCTGCTCTGCTATCTCGTTACGTTCGCGCTGGTTCTGAGACCGACGGACATCGTTTGTGGTATCCAAAGGTAAGAGGTTAAAGGGCACGCGGTGTCCAGTTTCCAAGGCGATTTTTCTTTGGCCGAGGATCGGTCCCCGGATAGTTCGAAAAATCCAATTCCCTCGCGGGAACGAAACGCGCCCCGGTGCCGAGGGATATTAACTCGGAATGCAATACATGATCGATCGAGGTAAAGCTGATAAAGTCGAGAGACGAAATTTCATCGGGAAGTGAATTACGAGAGATTCAATTACGGGGAATCAGAAGAAGAATATAAAGTGGAGCACGGAATCCATTAGGAGTGAAGTTGCACCTGCCCCCCGGTCTCTTAAACGTCCCTGGGTTATGGTGCCGCGGAGGATACAGTCGGAATTATTATTAACATTAACATATTCACAATCGGAACTTTTTCCCCGAGTCCCTGAGGCTGCTTCGATAATATTCAATCCGTTGCCCGACACCGCGGGATCCATTGGAACGAGGCTTGAATCACCGTTTTCAATCGAAGCTAAAAGGAAACTTGCAATTAATGTATTTTGCTTACAATTCATGTTTTTCCCCAGGGTTCTTTAAAAATTTCGAAACATTTAGAAAGTGACGCCTTATAAAAGAGTTCACGTTTTTGTTAAGAGTATTGTAAATATTTCATTAAGTTTTCAAGTAAAGAGTCTCTCCTTTCACTTTACCACGACGCTGCTTGACATTCTTTCGAGATTTAATGGACCCCGGCCGAACCTCCATGCCCCCCACCATAAAGATTCGTTTTTATCAGTAACAAAAACTTGTGGCAGATTTATCGTCTACCAGGGATCCAGATCGGATGATTCTCGGGATTTCGATAAATCTTAATATTTCACAAAAAATCGTACGTCTCCCCTAAGGCGGACCCTTGTCCCCTAGACCACTCATCACGTTATTCGACAGATTCGCCGCCGGTTTCTGTTTCACCGTGGTGTACGCAGCCCTCCTAACGAAGACAAATCGAATATCGAGAATCTTCAACGCGAGCAAACACAGCGCCAAGAGGCCATCGTTCATATCACCGCGGTCGCAGCTGATCATCTGCTCCGGTTTGGTCTTCGTGCAGATCTTAATTAATGGAGTTTGGATTATAATCGATCCGGCGAGGGCGATGCATCATTACCCGACCAGGGAAGACAACCTGCTCGTCTGCAACAGTTACGTGGATGCCAGCTACATGATCGCCTTCGCTTATCCCATCATGCTGATCGTCGTCTGCACGGTCTACGCGGTTCTAACTAGGAAGATACCGGAGGCTTTCAATGAGAGCAAACATATCGGTGAGTCTGACAATCTATTGTCCTTTCTTTAAAGTTCACTCTTGCTAAATGTTCCTTGCTTTTATCCTGAATTATTCAGACTTCTCAATTACCCAGCTCTTCAGGTACCTCAAGCTTCAAACTTGATCATTGTACACCATTGAGAATTTCTTTTTCTAAAATCGTGAATTATTTACTTTTTATTCTCACTGTTTCGAAGATGATACATAAAAATGTTTGAAAATTAATTTTTAAGCTCACCATTAGCTCTTCTCAAATTCCTACTATTACCTACATCCTTTAAACAACAATATAAGACTTCCGCTAATGCTCCATAATTTTGAATCGTTAGTTCCACAAGATGAGCCTTGTTCTTTCATCTCCGTTCACTTTACACCATCAGCCGTAACAAACAATTCTTACTACCATTTCTCTAACAGGAGTATAATTTATGCAGAGCCCTTGAAAAAATAATCAAAAGCAGAATTTCCTCGACGGGAATATTCCCGTCTTCTTTCTCGACGTGAACCCTTTCTCGTCCTGTCGAGAATTCCATCAATTCCATTTTCCTTCTTCATTCTCCCGTAATTTCGCCTTCTTTCTCATTTCCTTTCCAATTTTTCCGCTTTTGCCGAGTCTTCAAACGTTCTCCATATTCTTCTTCTTCCCCACGTGTCATACCGCGAGTGATCAATAGACTGCGGACCTTTTTGCAAAATAAAAATGCTCTGCATCAGTTTTAAGAAATTGATTTTAAGAAATTGGCAAGCAAAAATTTCTTTCTGTAGTTAATACGTTATATTATGACAAAAATGAGTTGTGATTTAAGACAGTAAAAACATTAGAAGAATTTGAAAATATTTTTGTATTATTTTCTATCAATTATATATCGTTCGTCGCAATTCAGGTAGACAATTTTTATTTTCCATAAAGATCCACTGTCTATGCAGGGTGAGTCACAAATTAGTCCCCACGATTTTTCAGCCCCTTCGGATGATCGGATAGAAAAATGTTTTTTACCAAAGTTAATCAGTATTTAACCGACAAGAAATTGCAATATTTTAAATTTTTAAAAAATCGATTTTCAACAAAAAATCAAGGTCGCTGTCATATCTTTTAATGGAACTGGGTATTTTTAACTTCATAATATTGTAGGCGACGTCGAAACGAATTCAGATGACCTTGAAAGAAAATATCGCCATAAATCAATTGCCAGAATATTTGAAATATTTCGACGGTACGTAATAGCAACGCCTCACATTTAGAGGTAAACAAATGAACGTAAACATTGTGAATGCTCATTTCCTCAATAAAAAAAATATAACACATAAGATTTTGTTACAAAGAGCAGAACTTTGCGTTACACAAGATGGGATGCAGTTCGAAAATTTAATTTAATTATTAATTAATTACATGTACACGTTTAACATTTGTGTTTTGTAGCTCCGTATAAATTTGGTTTTTTGTGAGTTAAGTTCTGAAGCAATGTTTACGTTCATTTGTTTACCTCTAAATGCGAGGCGTTGCTATTACGTACCGTCGAAATATTTCAAATATTCTGGCAATTGATTCATGGCGATATTTTCTTTCAAGGTCATCTGAAAGTCGTCGTATAGCAGGTTGTTGAATTCGTTTCGACGTCGCCTACAATATTATGAAATTAAAAATACCCAGTTCCATTAAAAGATATGACAGCGACCTTGATTTTTTTGTTGAAAATCGATTTTTTTTAATTTAAAAAATTGCAATTTCTTGTCGGTTAAATACTGATTAACTTTGGTACGAAACCCTTTTCTGTCCGACCACCCGAAGAGGCTGAAAAATCGTGGGGACTAATTTGCGCCGCAGCCAGTATACGAGTGACACTAATTTTTGACCAGGCTCAGAAATTAATTTTTATTGTGATACGCTCGAATATAAATAGAATTATATCAAAATGTTTACAATGCTAAATTTTCCGTTTAGGTTTCACAATGTATACCACCTGCGTGATATGGTTGGCATTCGTTCCACTGTATTTCGGGACCGGCAGCAACGTCGCCCTCAGGATCACCTCGATGTCAGTGACCATCAGCCTGTCGGCGTCTGTGACTATAGCATGTTTGTTCAGTCCGAAGGTAATTTCACTAGGATTCAATCTGCGGTGGCCGGAACCTTCTGTAAAACGAGATCCACTTTTTTTCTTTTTGTTCGGACAGTTGTACATTATCCTGATCCGACCGGAGAGGAACGTTCGCCAGAGCATGATGCCGCCCAGATACAGCACGACCAAAAGCTCGGCGATGACGGCGACAAATGTCTCGAGCATGATAGCGCCTGTGACGCTGACAGGTGCCACGTGCGATCAGAATAAAGCTGTCAGGAAGCACATTATCAGCACCATTGACTGCTGGACGCAGAGCGAATGTGAGCGACTATCGGCTGACTCTGGAAATTGTTCTCTGATGTGACTGCATTATTGTCTGTCAATGCTCGATTCGAACCAAGCATTTCGTTTCATTTTCCTTTTGCATTTCCGTACATTCTGAATTTTTTATCATTTCTGGATGGATCTCACCAATCAATCAATTAAAAATAGCATTTTTCATACCTTAAGCCAATTTAAATCTCCATGAACACATTTTTATAATTTTTAGAAAAATTTTTATTCGATTAGTACTAATTTGTAGTAATTCCACGAAATCCGAATGTTAAAGAAATATTACACTCGCACTAATTCCGCGTCACAGTAGCGTGAACGCGTACGCTGGAGATAATACCATAATCACGAGAGACTGCGGGGTAGCAGGGTTGAAACAGTATAACTTGCGCGATTTTATTAAAAAGTTGGAGAAAAAAGGATTATAAGAATCGCGTTATGAAACGCTGCCTTAATATCTTTAATCTGCCGAGATCGTAAATATCGTGGCTAGCCGGGCAATTATATTTTTCGGTATTAAAGCTTTAAAACCGCGGTAATACGGGCAACGGATAAAATAATAGAAAAATAATATAATACCGGCGGGGATCGTAACTTCGCCTTGCCCGAAACGTTTAAAATCGCGGCGGGTTTTATTTTAAAGCGACACCGGTTAAAATATTTCCGCGGCGAGCTCGATTCCGGAGGATGCAGAGAAAAAAAAGTGTACATTTACAACAACCGCGCGGGTCGCTTCTATTTTAACAATATTCGTTAACAGCGTTTAACGCGACTAACGAGCTCTGCGAAGAAAACGCTACTGGCACCATGTTTTCCCGGCCGTTTTTCTATCCAGACTGTTTCAAGCTGTCCTCTTTATGCGGCTGACAACCGCAATTTTTAATTAAGCGTTTCGACAGAAAAGATCCAGAGAGAGAAAGAGAAGAGGACGATTTTTGAGCGGCTGATACACACAAGATCGCCGACGGCGAAACATCCGCGGCAAAGAGCTTCCTCCTTGCTAGAGACTCTTTTAAATAAACTAATCCGTGGTCTTCATGATTTATTAAGTGACTCGTTCGCTGGCCGAAGCTCTTGACTTTACTCTTCCTAGACGAGAGTTTAATCTGCGAAGAAACGAAGTGTTCAATCTAATTGAATTAAAATCCAAATTTGATGAAAAAGCAAGTATTTTAAAGCTTGAGATTTCTACTTCTTGTGATGTATACCATTTTTACTGAAATGGGTGTTTTGAGTGCGAAATATGTCCTTTATTTTTCATTAGTTTTCTATGGGACTTTCGCCAACATATTCATGGCATTTTTCTAATGAAAATGATACCAAATATGATATAATTCCGATGATATTTACTTGTGTAATGAACGATGAAAGTTTTGGACGCAAAGAAGGACAGCGTAGGGCAAAGAAAGAGTCACGGAGAGTCGTAGCGTTCTTCGTTTTCTTTCCCGGGACATTTATCGATAAACCACTATACACAGAAATTAACAGGAGAATGATTGTTGTTCTACAATTACGCATTTTTTGCTGGCAGATTACGAGCTGGAGGTGAAGGACCAGAAAAATGGCAAACCAGCGCCAACGGTGATCTCGCGACTGACGCAAACCTCGAGCAACGACCTCGAACAAAGTGGGATTGTGGTTAACAAAGACGCAAAGGAGAATCCCACATCGGCGACGACGACCCAAGAGAACGCGAACACAACGAAGCAAATAAACAATAACGCGAGGATAGGCAACGGGCCGGTGAGCCAAGCCGACGTCTCCTTATAGCAGCAACCCTCCCCGGAGTCCGCTATTTTGAATCTGAAACCAATCTCGAAGAAGCCCGTAGTTGTTTAAACATAATGTTTTGTAAATACGACTGACTGTACATCGAGGCGGCGATACGAGAGAGAAAAAGTGTTTCAATTGTCCTCTGAAGCACAAACGCATTATTTTAGCTTTACCGGAAGTGTGCGGGGAGGTCTGTGAATTATTAGACTCGAGTTCTGAGAATCAAGGGTCTAACCCAGTGGTTCTTAACCGGTGTTCCGTGAGCTTTTTGCAAGTGTTCCGCGAAATATATTAGATATATTTAATATCTAAAATATATTTATTTCTACGCGGGATGTTTTTGTTTGTTTTTTGGATCATTAATTTTGGTGTTCCGCAAATTTTTCATATAATCGAAAGTGTTCCCTGACTTCAAAAAGGTTAAGAACCACTGGTCTAACCGTTCGGAGCTGTTCTTGAGAAGTTGCGCCCTGTTTGCGATATTATTTGCAATCACGCAGATGATCCATGTTTGCGCAAGGTAGGAGGAACTCGCCTAATTCACTGCGGATGATTCACTAGCGTTTTTTGAAATACTTGAAATAGAAAAATGTTAGTTTACAGAAAAATCCACAGTCTGCTCGTAACAATTTTGTTTTCTGTCTTACGATTAACATTTTCTAAAATACATGTATGGCAAATATATCCTGCTACCATGTGCAAGCGAGGTGTTCATGGT
Source organism: Lasioglossum marginatum (assembly GCA_028455795.1). Classification (NCBI taxonomy): domain Eukaryota; kingdom Metazoa; phylum Arthropoda; class Insecta; order Hymenoptera; family Halictidae; genus Lasioglossum; species Lasioglossum marginatum. The sequence goes on from CM052250.1 coordinate 5,943,302, forward strand.
GTTCAAATGCAATAAAGATTTTTGAGAATTGTGATCGACAATGCGAAACCATAGAAATCCACTACGGAAAGAAAACCAGCTCACAAATGCATGGTACTGGTAATTGTTTACGAAGAACACCTTTTTACGAGAGAACATAATAGTTTACCGTTTGTAATCAGTGCACCAAAGAACTGTCCAAATTATTCTAAATAATAATCTTTGATATTACTTTCTCGTGAAACGCTAGAGAGCTGTGAACTATATTCAGTCTAATGATTTGCACACCTCTTGTGTTACCGTGTGTCATGTGTACTATAAAAAGGTATTACCTAGTTTGGTGGAGGTGTTGCGTTAATTAAGATGAAATTACAACGTGAATCTTCGTACTTCCTGTATTCATTAGCCTGCAGGTGTTCATGCGAATTCAGAATGTTCCAAGCCAGTCTGCAAGAATATCAATCGGATAGACGTTCATTTTATCGATTTCATTCTGAACACGAAGGTATTCCACATTTATTTCGGCGTTTTCGACATATCATTGTATACGATAACTACTTATTCAAATGGAAGACTATTATAAAAAAAGAAATGGTGCTCACTGTAAAGTATTTGAATGAACCACAAATACAAAAAAGATTTTTAAAACGAATGAAATTATGGTTCGTTTAAGTACTTCCGTGTGCGGCTGTAAAGATGTTTTTAATTGTTAAAAATTAAGGACGTCTGATTCTCTTTTTACACGGGTATGTTTTTACAGAACTTTTACGTGGTCTTTTTAACACGTTCAATTTAATCTGATACGTTTTGTTTAATTCGGCCTATTTACATTTATATGTTTCATTATATATTTTCATTATATATTATATGTTTTATGTATGTTATTCATATGGTTTCTAACATGTGTTCCACCATGTGAAAAGAGATCCAGACGTATCGTACAATTTTGATCTGTGTTCAGATGAACAATAAAGCATTTCGTTGTGTTCCTCGTTCAAGTGAATTGTTATTTAGCCGAACAACCATAAATTGCCAACCGTAATAGCAATGTTCGCGATTAATCCCGGTCGAAACCAATAAACACACGAGATCATAATGTCGCTAAGTATCGGACAACACGCACCGTTCACCAATGGTGACGCATAACCATCGACTTTAATTAATTATTAACTCGCATGTTAAGAACTGCTCTGGTTTCCTCTGTGATCATAGCATAATACGTGGAATTAATAACGTGGATTGCGTATAAATCTCTTTTGTACATACGCCGACCATTTTCACGGTGCACGTTAACGCGACTCGCTAATTAATAGGCAAACACGAGACGATGCTGTAAATAAAATAGTCGGAGTGGTTGTGTATTGTAAAGATATACGAACGAATACGGAAGGGAAAAGCGAAACAAGAACATTGAAAGTTAGCCAGATCGTTGCCAAATGCGAATAATTGCGCCGAATGATATATGAACAAAAAGAAAAATCAAAACGAGGCGATTCACCGATATCTGTAATTTTTGTAAAAAAAAAAACCAAAGAAGAAAAGTGAGACAAAACGATAATCCTATTTAACGAGATTTTTTCTGTACATAGGACTATATATCTCTGTAAATATATAATACGAGATTCTAGAAAATAAGACACTTCAAGAGGAAAGTTTAAAAACATCATATACGTATTCAATACTAACTATAAAACTCGCTTTAAACGATTTCGACTACACGATCGTAGTAGACTATTAGGGAATCTTTTTTCCTTCTTTTCGACTCCTCTCTGCAGACTATAGGAATTGCTAAACGTAGAAGTTAAATGCGGCGCGTGTTCCGAATGTTTTCTCGTAAAACTATAATCGCTCTAATTTTAATAGTTGAAATTTATATGAGAACGAAGAACGACATTGTTCTGTAGCGTCTGTTGTACATAGGTGTGCGAACAACTGTAAATTCTTACGTAGAGTCGTGACTATAAGCACAAACGATACACATATCCCACTCTATCCTACGCGTAGACACTGCGAGGTTTCATTTGTAGCGATAGTCACTGGAAAATGTTCAATATCCTCGAGATTATTATTCATTCGTAGACAGCGTCTAGCGTCGTTGCGACTATACAGGATGATTCCGAAGCAATGTTAAAAATCTACGAGTACGAGAATAATATATGTACAAAATTTTAGATCGCGAAATTTAACAATTTTCTTGAAATTAATTTCCGAATATTGGATTGGAGTCTGGACTAGAAAAATTTCTGAAACAATATCGATTATATTTGATGACGTAGAATCATCCTGTGTATTTGGGTGTAGAAAATTTTCATTCTTCGATTTGTAGGGATCGTGCCAGACTTTGGGTACAAATGAGCCCGGTATCCATTGTTTGGCTTTCAAAGATTTGATTTCTCGTTCCGATTAACATTTTCAACGACTAAATGTAAAGCTTAGATGTTAAGCATTTTAGAGATCGGCGGCCATTAATTTGATTTTTCGCGGCGATACTGGCCAGACGGACAACGCAAATATAACTTGACCATTTCCAAACGATAATCCTAATACGGCCGGGTGTGTAAATATTGTTTAAGGTGGCAATTGTAAATATATCTGCGTAATATACAGCGAGTCACGAAATGGGATAAAACAACGTTTAGTTCATACGGAACCAATTTAGTCGTAACATTCGACAGTGTTAAGAGTGCGGAGAAGCAACCGGCGCACCGATAAATTATTTAAAAGAATCAAATGATGCAATGCAATGACAATGTCAAGAACTTTTAAAAAAAAATACCACGTTCAAAACTGTTACGGTCTAAGCATATTTTAAATACGTACGAGCGCTAAGGTAGGAACACAAGTATAAGTGGATATTACGATGTATTCATTAAAGGGGACAACAATGAATGGAAAAAAAAAAGTAAAAATAAAATCTATTGTAAGAGTATAACCGAGTAATTGCTATTATCCTTTCAAGACACCCCATAGAACAATCGAGAACTACTAGATGTTTATGTGAAATATGGATTTTCGTGGATTTCAGAGACTGTAAAAATCAGTTTACTCCGCTAAAACGACATTCCATGTAAACTAAAAAAACGTCATTAACTTTTATTAAACATTCTGCTATATAATCCGCCGTTTAAATATTACATACTAAAGGGAACTTCGTAGTTTATACACTTTATTCATTTACATTGTACAACACAATAAAATATTACAATATAATAAACACTTAACTGTACGTTTAGTCCAATTGGACCTCCACTACGTTCTGATTTCATTTTTACTTTCTCAATGAATTGATTGACTCTGTGTATTAATATCTTCAATCGAAATTCACAGAAAATTCTTCGACGACTAAACAATGTTGCAAGAAAAAGCAAATTATATTAATTTATATAATTTATATAATTTTAATTACAATAAATTTATACAGTATTCTCTCTTTATAGTTACATCATCGGAACCAGCAACGAATGTATAAATTATATTGTTTTTCGTTATTCGAACGTATTGCAGCGATTAAAATCATCTGGACTAGTTAGTTAACGCTTTAATTAGTCAGTCTGATTCCTCGATGATTCCACTGCGCGAAGGATAAAAGATACCCTGCTACAGATCATCTCGATCGTTCTTATTCATGCCGCAACGAGGTGCATGTTCTACAATAAGCGTGAGACATGTTCCAGGAGGCATTTTATTTAAAAAGTACAAAAAATTACAGTCAGAATGATACGCCGCTCGTCATCATTGTCGTGTCAGGCAGAGAGATGATCCGACCAAGTTTCGGATTTGCCACAAGGTTTCACCTGAACAGGTAGACTTCTCATTTCAGATCATCGTTCAGCTCGTGGTGCTTTACCGGGTTAGTGGATCCTGAAAATCCCGATTAGGCAATATCATTTATGATTAGCGTGCCATTGAAACATTCGTGGGACTGAGGGAACACGAAATCGATCAATCTAATCTACCTAATGATTTCGATACCCTAAGATATCATTTTTTAAATTCTTTCAATTTTAGTAACACATTTTTACCTAATATAACATAAATAAAAATGGATTTACTTGAATGAGTCCAGTGCTAACAGAAGTGACTGTAAACCTAGTTAATTCTACCAACAAGTATCCCGGCTCGCAGAAACAAGGAGATGCGTTCAAGGGTGCGGAAGAATAGAAAAAGCCTCGCTAAAATAAATTATTTGTTTATTCCATTAGCAATTACAACGCTTTAACGTTCGACTTGACATTCCTCGTTCGCTAAGCAACGGTGTTCGTATACCGTCACGCTCTCCTAAGCATACAACCTTCCTTTCCTTTCTTTTTTTCCTCTAATCCTTTTCCTCGATCTGACTAGTTACATTTTGTTCTCCCACTCCCCCACGGCTAAATATATCGGTTTTTTTAGAAAAGGAGAATCGAAGAAAGAACGGTTCGACGCAAACGACGAAGGAAGGATCGATACTCTTTTAGACGCGAGTGTGTGCGATTTGCCGAATGTATACAGGGTGTCTCGACTGAACAGGTCGCCCAAACTGTATACAATATTTGGTCTGACTATAGACTCTCGTAGAATATTACAAAATTCGGAGGTTTATTTATAAAAGTATATTTCTCCCGTCCGTCGTAAAAAAAAACGTATTATTATCTGTTTTATAGTTTTATGTATTCGAAGACAATCACGTGTAGTGATTCTAGCTAATTACGAGCCATTGACAGTAAATTTTAAATCTCCAGTCCCGAAGATAATTAAGAGAACGTTCATAACAATTTCTACTCGACAATCTCCTCAGTTTTTACAAGCTCGGCTAATTTGCTAATGACCGTACGCTCGTAAAAAATTAACGACCAGGCAATTTTTTTCCCAAAGCTTTTAATTCAACGATACCGATTGGAAATCAAATATTATGACAAATGCAGGTTTGCGACTCTGTTTTCCCTAGGAACCTAATTTATCAAGTCATCTTCGTGCACTCGAATATTAATTATAGTCGGGCAGTATTTGAAGAAACTTTTATTCCTATGAATATTTGAGCGAAGACTCGTTCGAAACTTACGAATTCTTTTATTTCTTTGGCTACTTCCTAACGATGAATTCTACGCGAAAGGAAGGTAAAAAAGAAGAATAAAGATTTTTTACAAGACTCTTTGCTTGGATTTCGTCTTAGTCAAATAACGAGAAATGTTCTCACAACGAGATCTCCAATAAAAAATTTTATTCTACATTTTACCCATCGTTTTGCCTTTTAGAATCATCAATATGTATACTCTTATCACCAGTTCATCATCCTATATCATCTCCTTCTTCATTCATCTTTAACACACAACACAAACAATATAATGTTGAAAACAGTTTGTAGATTCCATGTAACAAAACGATGAAACAAAGACAATAATGATCTATAATCCTCTGGTACATCAACTGTATACACAGGATTCGTTTCTTTCGAAATGAAAACATTTCCCTTGGATTAGCAGTGGTACTCCTCGATTATGTTAACCATTATCGATCGCGGTTTACATTAATTTAGCACTGCAAGGATTTTAAATATCAGTGAAGTGTGCTGTTGGAGATCCTGTTATCAATAGGACACATTTCATGGGGATAGAAGATAACTGAATTTATGTCTTCCAGTACTTACCACTGCTTTTCATACCTTTGATCTTTATTTGCTTCTTCTTTAGATCTGGAGGAATCGATAAGGCTTCTCTACTAGACTCGCTTCCCCCTGCACCAGAACTACCTCCAGGCATATCAGCCTCCTGCACTCCGCTCGCAATGATTTGTGCTATCTTCTTCTTTATATTAGCAATCTACCGAAAAATTACAAACCCATAAGAAAAACGCTACCACGTTCCTCTATGTCCATCCACAAAATACTTACATCTCTCTGTATTCTTTCTTTGTGATTCGTTGCTTTCTGCTTCTCCAGATTAGCTCTGGTAACTTGATCTTCAATACACGCCAACACTGTGTCGCAAGCCTGACCCCAAGCAGCTAATGTTTCGGCTACCACATTGGTATCAGCTGGTCTAACGTCTCGTCCCAAACCCGCATAATCTACCTCTAACTGTGAATTCTTTTGATCTAGCTTGCCGTGTATGATGTCGGCATAAATCGCTTCGATTATTAAATCCTCTAAGTCTCTAACATTCTTTATATCTAACTCCTCGAGTAGCACAGAGTACGGTATACATCTGGACTTCGTGGCTAGTGTTACAATAGTTAAGTGCTGCAGCTTCTTCTGCTGCGTGGGAGTTAGCTCCAGAACCTTGTCTTTGTTTTCTAAGTATTCTTTGTAGGTACCATAAGCAAATAAGTTCAACGTGTTCCAGTATTGAACGTAGGGTCCAGTCTCTAACTCTTTGATATTGGGCATATCTAACAACTCCCCGAACACATTGACACCTGGCGTTTCTACAGCTTGCTTTATTAGTTCTATGGCAGCTGCCCCCTTCGCAGTTTTCGCGAGCAGTACAAACTGCTCCAAGGGGTTGTTAGCAGACTTTTGTGGTTCAGTGGTTGTGCCGCCAGTCATTTTGATCCTGTCAAATAGAGACAAACTAATAAAAAAGTCTCTTCGCTGGCAATTATCGAGGGAAATGTATAATAAAAATAAACATACGTGTGAAACAAACATACGAGAGAAGTGACCAGACTGACTTTTCTTAATGTCTCATCGATTATTTATTGGAAAATAGTTGTTAAACTTTAATATTACATATTTTACAGGCTAACCGTTTAATATCGTGCAGAAACTGAAAAAGTCAGCAGGGCACTAGGGGATATCCTTCTCTTTAAATCACTATAGATAGGTTAGAGAAATGACTAGACAAAATAGGAACGCATCCAATAATTTTCGAATCGCACCGTAAATTTATTATTATATAATTGCGACTTACTCCGTTCGATGTTTACAAATATGAAATATCTTTTCCCACTGAATATGCCTTCAGGTGTCCACAAGTATGCGAATCATGAAGTAATGCAAATACAACGGTGTAAGTTCTGCCACAAGAAAGGAATGATACCGCGTGGGGGCGAACATATACCACCATCGGCGTAAAGGCGAACTACGAACGAAGACAGAGAGGCAGATATGTTTCTCGCAGGAGAGACAAAGACAGAGGATACGAAACAGCTTGATTTTTCGATGAGCCTACTTCAGATGCAAAGCGAAGAAGCAATATTTTTTTATGCTCTTTGTGTTGGAATATTCTCTGTATTATTGCGGGCTAGCGTACAGAGCCCTTTTTTGGAAAAAGTGTACAGAAAAGAATTTCTTCTGTAAAAACGTACACTATTATTGTCTATAAAGTTTCAAGAGACCACTTGCAAAAAAGGGCTCTGTACGGGACACGCAACCTTATACATACTACGGTTTACTGATCTTCGTAGAACAAAACAGGGTATATCGGCAAAGCATGATGCGAGAACATTGTTGAAAGAAAACACTCGGAACCGAAGATGTATTTCCCTTGAATCGATAAAGTTCTACGCAGCTCTTTGTGAAGTTCTCGGCAAATGTTGCCGGTACTGGAATGCACCATGCATCAGTGCATTCTAGAGACGAAACTCGAACGTTTCTACGTTTGTCAAGGCTACGCAACATATAGAGACATGAACGGCAAGGATTATGACAGTACTTTCGTTTCTGGTATAGTCTGTAGTTTCTGAACGTGTTAAAAGGAACAACTTCAATGGGTTGAGGTTGAGTCTGTTTGACAGAAGAGAGGGGAATGTGTGTTCGTGCGCGAATGCGAACGGTTTATGTTAATTAATAGTATTTCCAAATGATCGTGCCGTTTGATGGGAAACAGTGAACGGAAATATTTCAAGATTGCAGTTCGTCGGACGAGATTGCGCTTGAAAATTCCGCGGAAACGGATGGTATAAGATGAAGCCTTTAATCGAGTTCGAGGAATGTTTGCGAGACACGCCAAAGTTTCGGTGAGAATTGGTTTAACTCTCGAGCTCTCTCTCTAACGTCGTACAGCAATCGTTTTATTCTGTCGCGCTATGCACACCTTGTTTACTATGATTGAGCTTGTTGAATGCACCACGTTCCTTTGCGAATCGATGGCTCAGAACATTGTGTTTTTACTACCTGTACCCTTTCCTCCTACAGATCATGCATCGAGGAAGTGGAGACGAACGTTGATCTACTAGAACAAAAGCTAGACAAGGTATAGCTGCAAACAGGTTGCACTATCTTTCTACGCAACGCTTATAAAATTTATCGATACATTTCTCTGCGGGCTGGGTTGGGTATTAATCGATCGATACGTTTACTTTGATTGGTTAATTAATCGCCACGGTTTCAAATTGAAATAATTGTGAAAATCAAGATCGATTTAATCGATCGATGAAATTGGTTTTTAATTATTGATAATAAATATTAATCGCTGATTAAAAATACTTCTCGTTAATCGTTTATTAAGTATTGTCCAACCCTGTCTATGTAAATGTTAAACTGTCACCTTTGTCTATTTTGCATTTTTTTGTAGGTATTGAAAAATTGTAGCCAAATGATTGACACCGGGAAACTTTTTATAGGACAGCAAAGGTAAGCTAAAAAAGTTGTTGGAATTTCAAATGAACGGAAATGATTAATTTGGTTGAACGAACTGAGCAACTGAAAAAAATATGTTAATTGTTCCAAATGGTTCTGCTCTGCATTCGATGGGGGAAGGGAGATTCTGAGCAATGAGGAAATCAGGAAACATGTATGAATTACTGTCTCTGTTAGGAGTGACTCATACTTGTGACCTCTGTTCTACACAATGAGTGATACCGCTTGCAATTCTTGGAATATGGAAAACATTCATTCAGTTTTTCTTAGCTAATTATGAATTCTAAATATTCATTTATTTTGTAACTCTTAAAGTATCTTAAATATTTCTCTCATCGTTAATAATACCATAAAGTATTAAAAAAGTATTAAAGTATTAAAAATTATTATTATATAAAATACAATATATTTCGAGGGCATCGATGAATTTTAAATAGAATTACATATTTTTATCATTGTTATGCAATCGTCAAAATCAAAACCAATGACCTACAATACCATGACTTTTGTGTGACCTTAAGTATGAAAAATCTAAGAAATTCATTTTATAGTTCGTAGACATTAATTTTGAATTTTTCGTACCAGAGGTCATTACGTCATAGGTCACTGAATTGCTCGTAATCTTCATAATTACGCAACGCTGATAAAAAATATTTGGACATGTTTGGAAAAATATCGATGACCTTGAAATCTCGGAAAGTACGACCTCGAGAAAAAGTTTTTCCTCAGACATTTTTTCGTATCCTCAAAAATAAGAAAGATATTTGAAACGATCGAGTTATGTAGGCCACTCTGTTAATTTTTTTATACTATTTTTAGCAACCATATTTTTTTTGTAGTCAATTCTCCAATAGTCTCTGGGAGTTATCACTCTACTTTAACGATGATTCCGAGATAATGGCCTTCCTAAACAAATTAATCCATGCTTTACAAGAAATGAACAAGTTCCATACTATTTTATTAGATCAAGCATCTAGGACTGTGATTAAAGATCTTAATTCATTTATAAAAAGGTAAGATCAGCTCAGAATGTATACCTTAATCGAACTAGATGTTACACATATTATTCAGGTGTACGTGTAATCATTTTCATAATTCAACAGTGACATCAAAAGGGTGAAAGAGTCGCGTCACTACTTTGAGAAAATCTCTGCCGACTTGGACATAGCTTTAAACAAAAACTCGCAAGTCCCAAAGAATAGACCGGCTGAGTACGAAGAAACTTCCAATATTTTATCAGCCACCCGATCATGCTTCCGGCACACAGCTCTAGACTACATTCATTCGTTGACGATGATACAGGCACGCAGGCGGCACGAGATACTGGGCACATTACTTAATTACATGAACGCTTGTATCACGTTCTATCACCAAGGTAGCGATCTGGCGCAAGACTTGGATCCATTTTTGAAAGATCTTGGAGAGGACTTAATTAAAATGAGAGCCGACTCGGTGAAGCTCGAGAAAGAAATGGAGAACCGACATATTTATGTTACAAACAGAGACTTAATACCCTCTCTAGCATCTGGTAATCCTAGAATGGAAGGCTACCTGTTCAAACGCACCACCAATGCATTCAAAACGTGGAACAGAAGATGGTTCTGCTTGAAAGACCAACAGCTCGTGTACAGAAAAAGAACTGGTGACAGCGACTACACAGTCATGGAGGAAGATCTTCGTCTTTGTACTGTGAAACCAGTGGTAGACTGTGATAGAAGAAACTGCTTCGGTGTGCTGAGTCCTGCAAAGTAACTTATCTTCCATAATCTTGAATATATTCGTTCACGTTATCTCTGTTTAAAACCGAAAATAATTTGCAGAAGTCACATTTTGCAAGCGGACAGCGAGGAAGCGTATTTAGCATGGGTAACTGCCGTGCAGCAAGCTATAGGTGCTGCTATTCAAAGGGAATTACAATTACAGACTATTAGAGGATCGAGTAGACAGTCGAAACCTAAATCATGGTAATCGAAACTGCACATCTCTATTACAATCGATAGAACACATGTAGAATAGACAATTTACAATGCTTATTATTCGCAGCAGGATATGGGAACAAATCCTGAAGATTCCTGGAAACGATATCTGCTGTGATTGTGGTGGTGCTAATCCGAGGTGGGCCAGTATCAATCTTGGAATCACATTGTGCATAGGCGAGTCAATTTTACTCTGCTTAAAATGCAGGAGTCATCGTGATTATTTCAAATTACGCGTAAATTACTGACAATGACTAGCAATTTACTGTGACCCTCCTTGATACAAGAAATTTATTAGATTGTTGCATATGAAATGTCCGATTTTAGACTTAACAACGACCTAATACAAATCGTCACGTATTAAGTGACTCACTCTGCTTTTAATTAAGCAAATCACCTACAGTAACTATTATTAAAGTATTCCTTAAATTTTCAGAGTGCTCCGGAGTGCACAGAAGTTTAGGCGTCCACTACAGCAAAGTGCGTTCCCTCACGCTAGACGATTGGGTGCCGGAAGTATTAAAAGTGATGGCAGAGCTCGGGAACACTGTGGTGAACAATATCTACGAAGCCCTGCCTATTCCTCCCGACATGGTTAGAGCCACGCCAAAGTGTGCCGGGTATGTAGCAAGTGTGATCAATGTTAAAGAAGTAGTAAATCTAAATTCGGATGTTTTCTGTCAACAGCAACATTCGTGAAGCGTGGATAAGAGCGAAGTACGTGGACCGTAAATTCGTGAAGCCGTTCAGCAACATGATTTCATCCGGACTGAATACGACTCACGACAAGATGCACTTTAGGAAATGGAGCGTCCGCAAACTGCGTCGCAGGCCGCGAAGCTGCGACAAGATTGGCAGCGTGGACAAGACAACAACGCTGTCTTCGGTGAAAGAAGGCCAGCACTCGACGAGTTCAGACGACAGCAAGCACACGTCGATAGAGAGCTTGAGTTCCATGGACAAGGCGAAGAAGATTGAACGAAGTTCCTTAAGCTCCGATGATAGTATGAATCTAGATCTGAAGAATGAGTCTACCCTACATGGAAAGCTACTAGCGCGATCCCGGAGCGAGATAAGAGAAACCGTTGTGAAAACTGTCGATAGCAATACAGAGTCGAGCGTCGAGAACGAGCCTAAGCTTGACTCCTCGGAGGTAGCAGACAATACGATATCCAATTCGGAGACTAGTTTATCGTTGAAAAGCGAAGTGTCCTTAACCGCGGAGATTTCTGACGTCAAAGACGTCATAGAGAATAAGGATGTCGGGACCGAGAAGCAGTGTACAAAGAGGATAGAGTCGGACGTGCTGATGTTCGGGTGCGATCTACCAAAGCCATCGATCGATAATAGCTTAGAGTTAAGTTCGGATCAGGACTCTACCGTCGGCGAGGATGAAGAGTTCACCGACGAAGAGGACATCGAGAATTTGCATCCCGACATGCTGCTCTACAAAGCCGCAACTGCGCACAATCTACCCGTGATGTGCGCAGCTTTTGCGACTGGTGCTGATAAGTCCTGGACAAATGTCAATGATAAAGGACGCAACGCTCTGCATCAGGCCATTATAAGCGTACGCATCGCCCCTCACGCGTTCCTCTAGTTATATCTTTGGTTGCCAGGAAAAACGCCACATATCACAATTTCAAAAAATTCGAGTTTATGCATTAATTGAGCATTATAGTATAGGATTTATGTCTTTACCAGAAAAAGTCATGAAAATAAATTTGAAAGGCTCAAAAGAATAATGCAATTTAACCAATGTCGAAGTCCTATGTCGAAGCATTAGTGATCAGAACTTTAATATCTCGAAAGTAAAAGTATGTAACATGCGACGTTCTTCCTGATCACCACAGATATAGGATTGAAGAAATAAGTGAATTTTCAGCTGTCTCCGATCAGTTTTTTAAACTATATTTGTATTTGGTTTCAGGGATCTGTGATGTCTTGCGAATATCTCATTCTTAATGGTGCCCGCATAAATTGCCAAGATACCGACGGGAAAACTGCACTATATTTGGCCACCGAGTTAGGTATGTAAAACAATAAAATTATAAAGAATACATCATTTGTCTTTCTACTAAATTAATGTATTTTTGCGTTGCCATTTTAGGTCATACTGCCCAAGTCTGTTTACTTCTGAAGCATCGTGCAAACCAGCACATCGAAGATGAAAGTGGTGTGAAACCTCTGTCACTAGCTGTGAAAGAAGCTAACGCAGACATTGTTACTCTGTAAGTATACAGACTGTTTAGATACTCATAGTAGAAATGTAAGAGTGATCGAACTTCGTTACGAAATGGATTTTCGATTTCAGATTACGTCTCGGCCTCCTGAACGAGGAGATGAAAAATTCGGAGATCGGTATCAGCGGTGACGAGACGTTCAACGACGTTGTTCGCGATTTCAGCCAATTGGCATGCTCTCACCCTGAACGATTACAACGACGAAATGAAAGTAATCACGCGGCGCAGCCACCCGAATGAGGTTTAAGAACATGCAAGTCTTATTTGCAGAATGTAAAAAGCTTGCTACAACGCAAAGAGAAGAAGGAGAGGAGCGCATCGAGAATGTCGTCTTTCAGTTCCTTGCAGGGTAACAAAGTTGATTAACGAGGTGAGCATACAGGAATACGGGGACGGTGAAGTTCCACGGTATAGTAATCGAGAGAATGAGAGATAGAGAATTGAGGATCATTGAAACAGAAAGTCTCTCTGCACTAATCGATCTCCGCGCGACAAAAATGTAATTTTATATCTCACTGATTTCCCTTTTTGTATTTACATTCGAACGAACAAGAGACTTTCAAGATTCTTTGCCAAAAACACACAAGGGAATATGTAAATTATATTTTGCTTACTCATGGTATAATGCTATCCAGTGATAAACTGTTCAGACCGAGGATGTCTCTTCCTTCCTCCCCACCTTGTACTTCCCCCAAATTTGCAGGAAATAAAACGAGACGCGAGATTTTATATTTCAAAGAAATATACCTTCCACGATGCAACGGAATTTTGAGACTCTGAAAGTTTTGCACGTGCGAAAGAACGTAAACTATTATTAGCGGGTACTTGTACAACGTTTATGTGATACGAGAAGAACGTAACAAAGTAGCGTTAACTCTGTTAATGCGAGAAGTTTTACTATTTAACCGACACGTTTTCAACATGATAGTATGGTCTAGCAAGATGTCTTTGGAAGAACAACAATTTTATACGTATATCTGTTTTTTATATACTTAATATTATCCAGTAGTGTATATATGGCTGGCACTAAAAGTAATTGTTTCAATTCTATTTTTTCCATTGGGTTGGTGCACGTGAAGCTTTATGCACTGTAATAAATAGACTGCAGCCTGATGTTTATGCATTTACGCCAAATCTGAATGTGCAAATTCCGTAGAATGTCGACTTCGTCTTCAATATGGAAAGTTTCGATAGGAAAAATAATCAAATTAGTCGCACAAGCGTAGAATTTTAAATGGCCTACTAGTAATACATTACAAAGAAGTAGGAAAAAATCAATGTGATCGTGTATAATAAATTTTTAATGTGTGTTTACGAGCTGATTTAAGAAAAAGAGTATTTTACGTGCAACAATCCAATAATTGTAGCCACACGATATTGTGTAATTTAGTATCGAACTATGATATTATTGATACATAGAGTTTATGTAGTTGATCTAGACGTTACATTTCTAAATAGCTATAACGCAGAACCCATTGAATTACCAAAATAGATTAAAGACGATTCTGTAAGTAGTTACTGATTAATATAGAATTTGTTGCCAAAAATGTGAAACGTTTGTACATACAAACTTAGAGATCTGATTACTATTCGATGTTGTATACTTGAGCAAATACTTTATTTCCGTGGACCGTTCCGGGTCCACAAGAGCGCATAATTTAATGGAGTGTATAAGAGTCTTTGTATTCGTGAGTTTTTAATCGATCAAAATTTTTGGTTTTTTACGTAGACGTGTAACGGTGTGCAAATTACGAGACAGAACTTTTGTGAACAAACGTTGATTCATTTCATTGTGATCGTTACATGAAACATATTTTTTATTTTTGACGGCAATGAATCAATGAGCGAATAATACTATAATAATAAAATGAAATATGAATTTTGGTCGATGATTACCAGTTTTGTGATATGCACATCGCTATACTCTTATTTTAATGACAACGAATAAGTTATGTATCATTTACTTCCACTGTAATATATACATACATTGTTTTAACAGTATTGCTAAAAGTCGTAATGTAATGCATGACTTTTGATGCATAGCGAAAGGAAAAGTTCGAAATCGACGGAAAAAAAATAGATAGTTAAGTAGAGGCTTTATCAATAGTTGCGAAACAGCGTACAAAATTGAATCATTGGCACTTCTACATACGATAATATTGAATATATTTTTTATCGTTCCTTATATTGCCGTATTCTTATCGAGTCTGGTATTCGATTTGATAAAAATCCGTTTCTTTTATGAATGAGATCACAACACGACTACACAATAAATATCAGATACTCGTTGTTGCACAGATTGCGACAAACTGTTTTTCAGTTTCAATACAATATTGCGTAGTATATGTTATTTTGTTCATAGAAATTCGTAATTTTGCAATAACTTTAGAAGAATCATGGTGTTTGGTAATAATCCCTGGACTGTTACAAATCATTTTTCTCCAGTTGAAAGGCGAATTTTTAAAGAATCGATGCTTTATATTTGTACTTATATTTAGTCCTTATTTTTCTACATGTTTTTTACGCAAAACGGATAGGAAAAACTACGAACAGGGAGATAATACACTAAGTAAATCTTTTTGATTCGAGCGATAAGCGTCTTCCACGAATATAGTTCGCTCTTGTAAAATCTCTTCTATTCGATGATTTTCCGATGAGCAATATTTTCTACACGAAATTCAATTGATCCCGATGAGAACCAACGGTACTGTCTACTTATGAAACATTGTTACGATATTCCTCATTTGCGTATACACGAGTTGGACGAGTGCTATTGTTTCACTGTTACGATCCATCACATTGAAAATGTGAACGAATAATGTACAATACCGTAAACAGACTTCATAAAGCAAGAATTATGCAAGCGAACCGTGTTCTGTTAATTTATCCATCGCTTTACTAAACTGCATTCATACTGTCCCAGACTAAACCAATTCTAAACAATAACTACTATTGTTTCACTAAAATTCACATTGTTGCACGAAAGCAAAATATCAGGAAAATTGTAGACAAATTTTAATGACACTAAATGTAATTCAATGCAAGTCTACTCTCGAAATTTAATCATTCAATTAAACATTCTCTAATAAAATAAACGTGGTACATAAAATTCTGCATTTTAATTGCAGAGTAATAGTGTACCAATAATTAAACTAAAAATTCCCAATGTTACGGTATTTGAAATTCTTGTTACTCATTTGGAACTTACTATATTTTTATGTTAGGGGACCACTGATAGCACAATCTGAAATCGCCTGGTTCACTGGTCGAAGATGGTGGACACATCGATCCGTCGGATCGACAAGGGACTTGCGCAACAAATTATTTGTCGCGAGAACGATGGAAATACGGCGCAATTCATGAACCGTAGATCGATAAATGATCTGAGGGAACGCATATGCATACGCACAATTTACGGGTCAATACCCTATCGCTGCAGTTATCAATTTACTTACATACATACACGTACGCGCAGGAACTATCCCGGATAATTTATCACAGATTTTTCTATCTTTCTACGAGAGTGTTACTCGTTGTCTTACTAGCATTTGTTTACGATCGAAGGAAGCTGCCAGATACATGGATGACGCGAGAAACAGATTTTTCACGTCGACACATTCATAAACATCCGTATACTAGCACAATAAAATCTAATAGTACATATTTCACCAATAATTAGGGGAAGCTCCCCTTGTACCGTACACTTAAGGTTTTTTAAGTGAATGAAAACCTATAATACTTTATCTTTTCTATTGGGAGCTATTTGTAAATTAACAACATTTTTGTAATAATTAATTTCAATTAATATTATGCTTTGGTTGTATTAATTGCATTGCTACTCAAGGTTCTAAAACACACTAAAATATAAAACAACGAAACAAATTCTTTATAGAAAGTATAATTACAGAAAAGAAACGACGCTTGTTAACCGAAGCTTGATAGTATCCTCCAGTGTTCCATAAAAATAAGAAAAATCCTAGGAAAAACTGCTTGAAAGTCAGCAGTATTGTATGTGTCTGCGCAATCATTCTCGGAGCACACGATGATTTTCTGTCGAGTCGGCGAACTTTTTCGCGGTCCACCGAAAGAAAAGCTCTCGGTCAGCCATCGCGGTTCGATCATTGGCGTGTCAGCAGCGGAAAAGTTCGTTGATCGTCGATCGTCGATCCTGGATTGGCTCGAACCATGCCACAGCTGATAAGAAAACCGCATTACCATTGACCGGACCTGCCATTCAGATAAAACCCGTTGTTTGTCAGCGGCTAACGTCGATCTTTTTGCACCGTGGCGCCTGTTGCACGCATCTTTCCGACACTCATTGATCCATCGCGTGCAAACATCGTTTCCCACACTCCGATCCCCCTGTTTACTATTCGACGTACGCACCCGAACACAATGTGAACACAAACACACAGTAGCAAAATATTCCTTTCGTCCTTTGAACCCGACTAATTTAGTTTAATCCAATTGCCGATCTTGTTTGCGTTGCAAATATTATTTCCTCGTACTCGGACGCATTCAAAGAAATTCTTACGCCGGTGCCGGCCGGTCTGCGTCAGACGCAGCGTCTCCGTTTCGATAATGCGATTTCCTTGTTTATCTTGCTCGCCATCCTGCACGATTGCAATTTCTTTCAATCTTTCACATGCTAGACTGCTAGATTATTTTCGTCGAACGTTGATCTCTTTTGCTTCGCACGCGGATCTTTCGCGCGAGTGTTCACCGGCGAAAGGTGATTTCAAGTGTACGGACGCATTTTCGCCGGGAACTTGTGGGTAGGTCAGGCACAGCGAAATTTGTAATACATTATTGTAGGATACGGGTTGAGGTTTGCTCGAGAAACAGGAAGATAGGGATTTCTCTGGACACAGAATATATTTTCGAGAATTAGTTTTGTACATTGATAGTTTCGTGTGTTTTCAATGACCTTTGAAGAAGGTTAGCAACGTATGTTTTAGAATGATTTTACTAATACGAGGTTCCACCATCAGGCATCCGGTTTATCTTAACCGTACTCTCCTTCTGGGGAACTGACGACGACTCGGATCCATCCTGGTTTCTTCTGCCCGCTCGGCGGCCGGCCTTCATGGCCGTCCTCTCCCATTTATCCAGAGAGGCGTCCAGATGCAACCCCTGTCCTCTCCTGTGCTGGGCGTCCGATAGCATTGCTTCGTACTCTCCCTAACCTATGCGGCCGTGGTCTTACCTCGTCCTCTCCCACAGGCGCAGCTAAAGTAAAGTGCTCCGCGAAATCCTATCAGTATTTATACTGAATCGTTGCTAACCCTATCAACAACGCGTTACTAGGGGTTTAGAAGGTTATCGACCATGTGGTCTTCTCGAATATTCGGCCACGGCGCGATTCTTCTGTCATTCAGGGTGGTGCCGAGGCGGACTGGCGCCCCTGGGGTTGTCTCGTCCCTCGTCGCGTTACACATTTCATTTTCTTCCATGTATTGAATTAAATTGTTAGAAATTTAATTTATTCGAAACGATCGACGTACTATTAGGTTGGGGGGGGGGGGGGGGAGTTCTGTCGTATTTTAAAGAAAACATTTGAATCGATTTATAAAAATTATTATTCAATGATATCATTTCAGAGATAACCTGTCAATTCCTGTTTCTGTACTAGCAAAATTACCTGCTTGTTTATAATATGACAGAACTTCCTCTCCAACCTAATATTTTCAACTTCTCCAAATGATCGAAGAATAAAGAATGAGACGTCTATTCGACTATTCTTCTGAAACGTTCGTTCGGGGTGGTTTCGTGCGGCAGTTTCTCGATAGACAGTCGAAGCGAAATGTCCCTCTCTCCCTTTAATTTCCGTTGAGCATTCGAAGCAAGAAGTGAAGAGCAGAGGAGAGGAGAAAAGAGGCGAGGAGAGGAGTGGTCCCGTATACATATTTTTGGCACCACCCTCCAGAGCCGCGGATCACGGGGGAGGGCAGTAATCGAATAATTAACGAGCAACTCGCCGCTCGTTCGTGTCTGTCAGTAAAATTAGCGCAGCTGCGCGCAGAATGCCATACGCAACCACGAGACACGACGATCGTTCGAAATAGGAGCCTCTTCTAGGCGTCGTAGACTGCCTGCCGCCGTTGCTTGCGCATAGATAGAATCGTCTGCATTAGAAGCGAGGCCTCTTTCGGCCAGAATCGGACCGTGAATTTCGCAGTTAATTAATTACACCGACAGACGGTTCGTTTCTCATCGCCCTTTGAGCCTCTGACATTGACAAAACATCGAAAACCGAAAAAATCAAACGATTCCACCATTTAGAACTGTCCCGAGATGTCCGAATAATTGATTCGACTCTCTTATCTTCGCTGAAAACTGCTGGACCGCGGTATTTTTCATTTATTCTTTTAACAATCGCGTCTCGGAGGTGTCGCGCCATTTTTTTTTCTGTTATTCATTATTCTTCCGAGCAAAAATTACCTCGTCGAAAGATGCCACGTGTTTTCCGCGCATGAATTTTCACTACTCGTAATAATTCGTATCCATTGAACATTCATTGAATTCTTTACAGTGTATACAAGGATTAATAGCAATGCTTGAAGGAATGAAAAATGTTCGTATTTAACACTAAATCTACCATCACCGGTCAAAATCTCCGTTTCCAGATTTTTTATTTCACAATTATTAAAATAATAAAAATTATTTCATAAAAAATGAGTGTATAGATAGCTCTGGTAGAGCACGTATTACACAATAGGAGCCGTACAAAGTCTAAATAGAATCAAACTTTTAAGGCTCGGTAGATTTAGTGTTAATAAACATTGGTTCTTAGACCTGGAACGACGAGTTGAACTCGATCGTTGACGAGGAGGAGGTTATAGAGCCGAAGAATAGAGCACGAATCACCGCTCGGTGAGGTCAACACGGTCTTCGAATTGTAATTAATGAGGCTGCCATCCGATCCAGATGTTTACACACACGGAGGAGCCCGGAGAGCCTGTTGCTCTCGCTAGACTAATTTCTTTCCAATAAATTAGCGTAGGATCAAGGGTGTTTTACATTACCGCGTGACGTTCGGCCGACATCGAACAGATTGAAAACAGATGTTCTTCTCACGTGGAATGCTCGCTATGCTGAGATCACCGCGAATGATTTTAATGAGGATCAATCGATAGCTATTGGGTTAACGGCTGGGAAGCGCAAAATTGCTAGATCGAATCTGGCCGACAGCGATGATGCGAATCGCAAGCGTGCATTGCTGACGGCGAGTGTCCTCGCCGAAATACTGAACACAATTCATGCATCTCCTTCTGGGACATTAAATCTGCTTTCATTAAAAACGAGACTTTCATACCTTTCGTTTTCTTCAAACATGATCTTTCCAGATCCAAAACTGTTGCTTATTAGTAGACTGCGGATCTTCATGCAAAATAAAAAATGTTTGCGTTGATTGCGGGACACAGGAACCGAATAAAAATTGTATTCTTCTTTTAATTATCCTATTAAGCTGAAACTAATCCATCGATGTCCTAAATAAATGCATAAAATACGCAGTCTGTTTATTAGACGGGGACATATCCGCGTCTGAAACGAATGGAAATTTTCAAAGATTAATTAATTAAATGAATTCAGTAACATACAAAGCAGAAAAATATACAATCTTCGTAGAAAAACTCGTGGTAATAACATTTTTGAAAGTAGAACATAATCGATCCCCGTCGTCGATGGTTCAATATGCATGGTAAATGACAAAATGGCGGCGGTCTCAAGTGGCTCACAGTTCGCCATGTTATCTCACGTTTTGTCCGCGCAATGAGTTGCACTTTGCATCCAATTCCAAGATAATATATTAGGATGCTTTGTATATACAACAATAATGAATAAATGAACGTTTGATGAGCAGAGTACGGTCAGAGCAAAATCACAGGTGGATGGAGGGCGGTCATCGTCGCGGACGTGTCATCATAATCATTGTCGCGCGTCCGTCCCCTCGATTTCTGAGAAACCTGGCCTAAATACGAGAGGCCCTAAAAACGCCTAAAAATAGTTTCGTAAGACGGTTGCGTCCGGGGACTCTGGATGCTGTAAATCTGTTCGCTTCTTCCCTTTCTCCTCGAGTAATTCGCTTTCGCGACGCTTCTAACGAGAATCGAATTTATACGCTCGCGAGGCCTCCCCCTTTTCCGTCCTTCTGCTTTTCGACTTCCTGTGGAACCTACCTTCGTTACTGTGATCTTCATCCAAACACAGATCTTTACTCAAATCCAGCGTGCCCTTTCGTTCCATTAACCCAGTGGTTCTTAACCTTTTTGAAGTCAGGGATCACTGTTGATTATATGAAAAATTTGCGGAACACCAAAATTAATGATCCAAGAAACAAACAAAAACATCCCGCGTAGAAATAAATATATTCCAGAAAATATATTATTAAATATATCTAATATATTTCGCGGAACACTTGAAAAAAGGCTACAGGAACACTGGCTAAGAACCACTGCATTAATCCCTTGCACTACGATTTATTCTACGGTTACAGTGATTAGAGCTTCTCCATCGGTCATAATTTCTTAGAAAAGGAACAAAATCTATCCATGTATTGACAACAACAAAATAGAATTTTATTTCGGCCTAAAGGAAATTAATAATATTTATATTTAGTAGATACTGTTCGAAATTTTCATCACGGGTCTGGCATGATATTGTAGCGCAAACGGTTGTGAAGTGTGGTCTTGTTGATTTCCTAGAACATTGTATCCGAGTTAATTGAAGCTCTCAGTTTTTTGGAAGATTATAATCAAGTCTATCGATGTTCTTTGTCTAGTCTAGTGTTAGATAGTAAATATTTGTATTTTGGTGGACGACAGATCTTCTAGAATTTCGTAAGCCGATGTACGGGGGCGATTAGCAGAGTAAGCAGGCGGACACTAATTCTGTCGATCGTGCAGACGACGCGACGACTTCTCGGTTCATTCTAATTTTCTACGCAGCCGTTCGTCGATTCGGTGGACGAATATTTACACACTTGGCGTTACATCGAGAACGCGAACTGTCCACGTGGATAAATATATATTTTGACGCCCACCTTGAGTTTTTCGCCCCACGGCAACTGGGAGAGATTTAACACTAGAATCGTCGAACCATTCAAGTATAAGAAAGGAATCAATTTAATTATACTTGAAGAATACGAAAATTTTGTTGCATTAATCTATCATTGAGAGGAAACCTCTATTCCAATTTCAGCCCTGGAAATATACATTTTTTCTCTTTCGTAGTACATGTTTCTTGACGAAATGAAATTCCAGATCATTATTTCATCTTCTCTTTGGCAAATAATAATTTTAGTCAGGCATTATGCGATTGCAATTACCATAGTGTCCAGTGCAAGTAGAAACAGCGAGTAATAGGCAGACATGTGACAAATGCATTTGAAAGGATGTTATCCAAGTCTATCGATTATTTTTAAAAAAGGAAGCTTTACAGAAGACTACCTTGCAATCTCATTCTACATGTAAAGAATTTTTACTAAAATATCTCAAAATGTATCTAAAATTTTTAAAAATTCATTCAACTACACTGAATCAGAATAAAATTAAAAATACCAAAAATTGAATTTTTTTATGTTTCAATATGGAAGCAAGGCACTGTAATTTACTTTCAAGCAATATTTCGACAGGAATTTCGTCGAGACTTATACTAACCAATAGCTTCGAGTATTCGATTACACTACCGGTCGCCGAGTTCGCTTGTTTACGGCGTTTTGAGTCTGCCGCGGGACGGTTTCGGTTTTTATTGTTGGTTTCGGGTAGCTATGTAGTAAGCCAAAACCAGCAGCGAAATAAAAGGATCCGGGGGGATCCGTGGCCCATGGCCAATCGCAATTGTGCTCGCGCTAAAACTTTTTGCCGGAGCCGTGATTTACGACACGACTTCAAGCCGAAAAGGGGCCCGGCAGTTCCTCGCGAACACTATAATTCATATTTACTTTCGGTATGGTAAAAAAACAAATTGCACCGTGAACAGACCACGTCGGCCTTCTTCCACGAACGGACTAAATCATGGTCGTTTCTGGCTTGAGAAATCATGGAACACCGGTTATCACTGCGAGTCCATCCTGTGCTCTCTATAATCGACTACCGACAAAATGGTCCCTCGATGGAACCACTGATGGGCAACTGCGTTGCCATAAACTACCGTTTAACAACGTTGGAATCATAAATTCATTCTTTTCTATAATTGGTACTAACTTTTAACACTAAACCTACCGAGCACAAAAAGCGATTAAAATTTGAAACGTTTCGGCTTACAAAAATTGCAAGGCTCTATTTGTTTAGATTTAGTGCAATTTTTAACACAAAATGTGCTTGGATAAAGAAATTTATCGAATCAATTTCCATGTAAGCGATTTCATAATTTCAACAATTGTAAAATGAAAAATATGAAACCGGTCATTTGACTGGCAGTGGTAGGTTTAGTGTTAAAAGCGATTCAACTTCAAGCGCTCTTTGTATGTTTATTTAAATTAATTGCTTCCCGCACAGTGAAGAAAATACATGGAAGAAATATTTCTTGTGGGAATTACGAAAATTGGATAGTTAACTGGCAACAACAATTTAATGCGATAAGTTTACTTGAAGACGTTCCGAGAGGATTCTCCACTGTTTAAAACACAGTGAAAAACACATTTGAACAAGAAAAATGACTATTCTATTATCCAAATAACTTGTCTATCGACATTTTTGGTCCATCAAATCGATTGGATCAAAGTTCTAGCGTAGTTCGAGGATGTTCCTCGAACGGGCACTGTAACCGGAGAGGGAACCTCAGGAAACGAGAGATCATTATACAGAAAAGGGGTAAAATGTCGCGGGTAACGATACTTGGGAAAATGAGCAAGAAGATGGATGATCGGAAAGATTGGATGCATAGTGTGATAATAAAGAGTTTTACGATCTACGTAGGAAATTACAGCCCTTCGAACATTAAAATTCTCGTTCGATAAGTTAGACTGTTGCTCGAAGGTGATGTTACGTCATCTCCTTCCTCGATTCTGAAAATTGATATCGGAAGACGATGATCAGGATCGATGGGATCATCGCGCACCTGCTCTGCGGTTTCGCTCCAATTTCCACTGATCTATCGATACGTACTGTATCGCTTTATTGCGCGTTTACGACCGCGATTTGCTGGATCAGAAGCAACCAGCGTGGGAAACCCCGGTTATGCTTTCTGGAACAAATTATTGCGCGATATGCATTGTAAAACGACACTGCGAACATTCCCAGCTGTCCCCGAATTTTTAAGTTCCTTGTTCAACCACTTCAATTACCTCCTCTTCTTTAGATTCATCGATATATGTGAACTGCTGTAAATTTGTGTTATTGTCTCTCATCTCAATGTTCAACATTAAGCTACATGTAAGATATGTTATAATTAGACTGCGGACTTTATGCATTTATAACAAAAATGAGTAGGTGTAATCTAAAACAGCAAAACCATTAGAAGAATTGGAAAATTCTGTTGTATTATTCTCAGCTTATTAAACATAACAAAAAAGAAAATACCTTTCTATTTCACTCCGGTTTGTTGAAATTCAGATAGGATATTTTTATTTTGCATAGAGATCCACAGTCTAGTTATAATTAGACTTCGGATCTTTATGCATCTATGAAGAAATTTGTTGGGTGAAATATAAAACAGCAAAAGATTTTAAAAATTCAAGAATGTTGTATTGTTGGTTTTAATATAACAAATCAATTTTTATGTTATCCCTGCTTCCCACAATCAATGCAAAACATTTTTATTTTGCATAAAGATCCGTAGTCTAGTTATAATCAATTGTAAGCCGTGTGGTCGCTAATGACCTCGCTGTTAATGCGACCACATTAAAATAAACTACAAATAACTAAATAATAAATAAGACTCCATGCGAGCAATTTTGCATAAATCGAGGTGCGAGTAACTAAAGGTTAATAAAACTAGTAAATTTAATCCAAGTATATTGCCAAGCCTAATGACTTGACCAATATCATTGTCTAATTTCTTAAAGGGGTAAACTCGCATTCCCAGGATTGCAAGGGTGCGGGATGCGCCTTCTCATTTCTCGATAATGCAAATATAGGGTTTTTCAGTAGTCAATAGCGCTAGATAAAAGATCAATCTAGGCCGCGATCGCCCTCAGAAGTCCTATTTTTACGTTTACGAGACGTAATTTGCATTATTCGGCAGCATGTAGCTGTCGCAGCTTTATGGAAATAGCTACATGCGCAGCTGTATGCTTCCTTTATTTCAAATTACGCCTCGTAAACGTAAAAATAGGAATTTGTCAGTATCGAGAAAAGTATACTTTCTCATTATCGAGAAATGAGAAAGCGCAGCCCACACCCTTGCAATTCTGGAAACGAGTCTACTCCCTTAAACCTACCACGAGGGGTCAAATGACCCATTTTAGATCTTTTATTTGATAATTATTGAGATTGTAAAGGTGTTTCCATGGGAATTGATTGAATACATTTTTTGACTTCAGTATATACTATAGTAAAAATCGTACAAAATATAAATAAATTTAATCTTGTTATTTTTATAATACCTTTTGATGGTCGGTAGGTTCAGTGTTAAAGTGTTTGATTGAATTCGTAGTGGCTCGATTCTAACACAATTAGCTTGGCACCGTATGTGGGACGTACCTATGGATCTTTCGACCGGGAAATTCCCTCGACTGTTGATCTTCGTGATCGTCTGACCTCAAGGGAGACGCGTTACACACCGCGCGAGCGAAGAAAACACGATATTGCTTCGGCCGCAAAGCAAATAGGTCAAACACTTACGGACGGAATCGCACGATTTCTGACCTAGACTAATATGTAAAATTAGATCAGCTCCAGCGAAGTACGATAACGGTCACCACTCTGCACCCAGGCCGGGCATCGGCGAAGTCATTCATGACTACGATCATCGCAGTACACACCATCCGTGCGTCGTAGAATCGGTTTCGTGGAAAACGTCGGCGACGAGTCCTTGGTCCAACCGTGGCACAACCCGACGAGGAAAATAAAATGATAATACGATATTATTGGCCGGCCATTAACGACGAACAATTGATTGGGTCAGCATGACGTTTTCGGCGTATTGTGCGCAGCTACGCGCGATAAACAAATTCCTCGGTCGTTTAGGCGATTGACGATTGATTGGAATAACGTAATGGAAGCGTAACTGTTGCAACTTCAAAGCACCGGCCTGGACAACACGGCCTCAAACATAATCACGCACACGTAACTGACCACAGAATCTTCGAAAGATAAATGAAAATGTCAATGACTGGTGGGAATGAAATTCTGACGAAGCTGGATCGAAATGCTGGAGGTGAAACACGAACGTCTTTTGTTGTTCATTATTGAAATTCTCTTTTGGAAGTCATTCCATTACTAATCAAATTGTGTGGAAGAGATTCCTTCCAAAAATATACGAATTAATGTAACATCAACAATTCGCCCACATTCCACAGAAGTGAAGAACTAAATTCATCCTGATGTAATTAGTGTCCCAATTTCTCAAAGGGTGCACGAGATTGGTGAACAGTTAACGATAACAAACGTTTGTATTTTCCATTGTGAAAATTCTGTAGGGGAGAGCGAGTGCGAAGAACTTCCTGATTAGGCCACTTTTGCTTCCAGCAGTGCCAACAGATCGGGAAATCGAGGGGAATACAGTTTTACAGTTTTTAGAGAGAGAGGAATCTTTTCAGTCATTCAGGGAAGGGACAGAGAGGCACACGGTCAGAATAAACCGCGAGCGTCGACAGTCAGCGCGCAGATTACATCAGTCACGCGACGGTCCACGCAAAACCTAGATTCACCAAACCCTGTCTAATTGCATGATTCGAAATGAGCAGGTAGCGCACGGTCGTCGGCTGGCCACCGCCAACCTCTACGTTGGCTACGGTTACTATAGTTTTTCAGGCCATCCGCCAAGCGACTAGTTCATCGTTCCTCGTTTCACAGCCAATAATTTAGTTCTTGTACCATCCGCGAGTCCACGAGCCTCTCCCCCTTCGTCGGAACAACCATTGGTAGCGCTCGGATCACTTTACTTCAACCACCATTTACGCGGACTGTGTAATCTGCACTTTTGCAGAAAAATGGCGCGGAATAAATGACATCGGTTTGCTACTTACAGTTTCTCCGACTTCCGACGTCTCGGTAAATAAATCATTTCGTTGCTTGATACGTTGTGCGAGGAGCAAACCACAAGAAGCTCCTTTATGAAAAATTTATATTATACAACCAACATGTGACGAAAAATTAAATAAGTCAGTAAATAAATCATTTCATTGTTTGATAGGTTGCGCGAGGAGCAAACTATAATTAGCTTCTTTATGAAAAATGTGTATTATAGAAGCAATATGTAACGAAAAATTTCCGATGTCTCAGGAAATAAATCATTTCATTGTTTAATAGGTTGTGCGATTAAATGAATCATTTCATTGTTTGATAGGTTATGCGAGGAACGAACCATAATTAGCTTCTTTATGAATTTGTATTATAGAAGCAATATGTAACGAAAAATTTCCGATGTCTCAGGAAGTAAATCATTCCATTGGTTGTACGAGGAGCAAACCGTAATTAGCTTCTTTAACATGTAAGGAAAAATTTTCAAGTTTGTCCGCGGCCTCTATAGCCATCCAGGCCTTCTAAAGGTTAAGTGGTCCAAACGCATATCCGGGCATGATTTCGGCAGGTGGTAGCCGAGAGATGCAGATGCAGTGGACGATTCACTCGCGATGCATCTCGCATTGGACATCGAAAGAAGCGGTAATGATTCAATGGAATGATGGATAGAATATGAAAAGTCCGTCGTCTGGCTGCCAGGCGATTTGTGCGTCTAGACGAGTCCTCGTGAGCGCGTCGTGGCGCGTCGCGACGCTACACCGGTGCCTCTCTCTCTCTCTTTCTCCAACACTCTGTTGATTCAGCGTAACCGATTTAGCCTAACCCACGCGATGGACACGCACACTCCGTCCTCTCGGCCGCCGATATACGCATAAATTTCACGGACAGACGAAACATCCACGGGACGAGATGAGAAATCACACGTAGCCGGCACACAGCAAAGGACGCGGATCGGAGATCGGCGAACAAGCCAGGGATTTCGTCGCTGGCGATCGAGGATCTTCAACGGTGTCAGAGATCTCCCGAGGCTCTGTCGCTGATCACAGGTCCACTTTTAACCCTTCGAGGACGACGATGTGTTGACGGCTTCTGTAATGTTACAATAATATCTTGATGATTTAGATTTTTTGATATTTTCATCCTTAACTATCAGGCACCGGATAAGGTTCGTGCGGATTCAAAATTTTATTCAACGATGTAATTATCGTTGACTTTGACGACCCTTTTCGACTCATACACACTAGAAAAATTGAATTTTGACTTTTAAAAAAATTGATCCATTCTGAAGGGGGTAGACTTTCGTTTCCAGGATTGCAAGGGTGCGGGACGCGCCTTTTTATTTCTCGATAATGCAAAGATGGGGATTTTCTAGAGAGAAGATCAACCTAGGATACGATCGCCCTCAAAAGTCCTATTTTTACGTTTACGAGGCGTAATTTGCATTATTCGGAAGCATGCATTCGAAAGCTGCGCATGTAGTTATTCTCATAAAGTTGCGACGGCTACATGCTGCCGAATAATGCAAATTACGCTTCGTAAACGTAAAAATAAGACTTTTGAGGTATCACAAGACTTTCTGACATCTAGCTTTTGACTACTAAACAACCCGATCTTTGCATTTTCGAGAAATGAGAAGACGCATCCCACACCCTTGCAATCCTAGAAACGAGTATGCCCTCTTAACACTAAACCTGCCGAGCCTCAAAAGTAACTGGAACATGCTCCCTTATAAAAATGACAAGATTAATTTGATGTAGACTTTGTGCGACTCCTATTATAGTACGTGCTCTATTAAAACCATCCATACAATAATCTCTTATCAAATAATTATTATTATTTCAATAAGTGTAAAATAAAAGATCTGGAACCGGTCATTGTGACCGGTGGTGGTAGGTTTTTGACGAACCGTGTACAAAAAAATCTGCAATAGTATTAAAATGCTGGTGTATTCTTCGAAAATTGAATTTTGTCGAGGTTGCTGCACAGCGCGACGTCCGAGATCTATGAAGGAGGTGCGAGGACCGGATCCGGCGGCGCCAGGTCGCTCGGCGATGAATAAAAAGCTCGCGGATACGATGCAGGCATTATTTCCAGCGTCGCGGAATCGTTTATAAAAAAAGAAAGCCTGAGGGAACAGGGATCCGATGGCGCCGCGACAACTCACGTCGACAGCTTTAGGATTGGCGGATGCGTGAGAATGAGAAGGTGTCGGCACGTTTGCCGATATCTCCTCTTGCCGTGGAGACGCCGGCGTCGGCGTCGACCGCCTTGAGTCAGGGAGGCGCCGGCATCTTCGTTTGACTAGGTAAATATGCGTAAATTCAGCGGTGATGCTTATAGCCAGCGACGCGGTGTAAACCGTCTCCCCTTCTCCGACTTTTAATCAGGGATCGAAATAAACACTAATCTCGCGTTTTTAAAATAATCCTGTTCGAGGTAAACACCTATCTCTCGCCTTTAAAATAATCCCGTTCGAAATAAACAGCTATCTCTCGTTTTTAAAATAGTTCTGCACGGATTTGTACGCTTTACTCAACCCCGTGCCATATAATATTGAGAGAGATGGTGGAGATGATGTTACACATGTTCCTTTTGAATGAAACTTCAATTTTTCAGCTGATTTCTACTCGATTCAGTCAAAGATTTTCCATATTTAAATTTAGCAAAAGCTGCAACCCACTTTTCGACATGATCACAGTTTAGGTCACGTGGTCTCACGATTTTGGAAAAAATAAATTCTAGTTTTCTTCTCCGTGCTTTGATCGTTGAATGGTGTGATTAGGGCCCATCTTAACCCAGAATCACAAACGTTCCGTCGAAATTTTAAACTTTAAATCGTTTCAGGTTAGGCTTGGGGTCTGAGACCTGTTGATTGCAGTCTATTAAAAGAAATTGTTAAAATTTGAAGGGGTTATGGTATAGTTATGGTGCGAACCGAGAAAGAGGAGCTCTCTCTCTCGAGGGAAGAGAAGTTAGCGCCGAAATAGCGTTGGCCCATACCTGCAAGGCTCACTCCTTTTAGAAGCACGCGAACCCATCGTCTACCTTCGCTTGTCCGTCATCCTGCCGAGATGATGATTATCGCGTGGAAGCCGTCAGTAGCGGAGAGGAATGATGCTGGCCACTTTTATGATTTCACTGTTTTTGCAAGTGGAACGGTGATTTCAACCACCCTATGCCACGAGTAAATAAAACTCCTTGCAATGCTCAGACAGGGAATCATTACTTAAGATTGATCTGTACGTTCATTAATAAATACTATTCTTTTTGCTTTGTAAGCTTCATGGCGAAGCATAACTGCAAATAAAATAAACTTGGACGATCTTCGAGAAAATTAAAGAAAATTTTATGGAACCTCAGACAATATAGTTACGACTAGACGAAATGGCTCCCATCTACTAGGTTGCAGAAATTCGAAGACGTGTTCCCAGGTTATGGTAGACAGTCAAGTCTGACATAAATGTCTGCATAGTTTTACTATCGCTTTATGGTGCGTAAAATGATCGTTCGATAGATGCCGAAGACTCGTAATAGCGGCGTTATACGACACCTGATCATTCAATTAATTTCGTAGGCAAGTTGTCATAGACTGATTCATTGACGCAGACAACCCTCTGCCCGACTGCCTAGACGGTAATATTACGATAACAGTCGCTGCCATAAAACTTCGAACGTGCACGATTGATTTTCTGTTGAGGCTGCAGTTAATCTAACAGCTTTTCGGTCTGTGTCATTGCATTAATGATTGCGGAAGCAAGATGCTACACTCTGTACTTAGGATTACTGATTATTGATTACTAACTCTTCGTTTCGTAACATCGTCAGCTTCTCAATCGATCTATATTATTGAACTGATGATTGTGGAAGATGCTACACTCTGCATTTAGGATTACTGATTATTGATTACTAGACTGAAGATCTTTATGCATTTATGGCTTCTGAAAATCTACAAAAAATGCTAGAATATAAAATTCGCTAGAATTCAGTAAGAGTTTCATTTATTTTGGATCTACAAAGACTGTTCCCATTAAGAATAGGATTTTATTTCATTCCACTTCCTTAACCTTTTGCACTCGGAGCTATTTTAACTAGAAAATTAAATATTTCTTTCGATCTAGAATATTTCCATTCCCTATAATTTTTTAAATTTTATGGATATGAAATTGGTATAATACCTCATATATTTAATAATGTAAACAATACTTTGAATAATGAGTACAGCAATTTTTAGTGGTGCCTCAGAGGGGACAACCGAGTGCAAAGGGTTAAAATTTGTCTACAAAAATTGGAAAAGTCATAAACATCCGCAGTCTATTGATTACAAACTCTTTGTTTCGTGGCATCGTAAGCTTCTCAATCGGCGTGTATTATGAATCGGGGAGGCTAGCAGGCTGCAGAGGCCACACAGTCTGTGTTTCGGTTATTCGAATGGCCCCGGTGTCCCCGACGGGACACGACGCCTCGAGAAATCGCAGTCTGGTTCATTCGGTGCGTTACACAACGCGTCGCTTACGGTAGGCGTAGACGGAGCGAATCAGTCGGTGTCGGGTCTGCCAGCACCTAATCTACCGCGAATAGATCCGCCAGACGTGGACGGGCCAGAACGACAATGGCATCGGGTGGCGAGTGGCGAATGTGCCGGGTACGAGCACAAGAGCTAGAGTAAGAGTGGCTAGCGAACGCCAAGAAAACCGTGGGACGCACCTGTGCGACGACCCGACGCGACGTCCC
Organism: Lasioglossum marginatum; assembly: GCA_028455795.1. Classification (NCBI taxonomy): domain Eukaryota; kingdom Metazoa; phylum Arthropoda; class Insecta; order Hymenoptera; family Halictidae; genus Lasioglossum; species Lasioglossum marginatum. Next base: position 5,974,914 of record CM052250.1, read on the forward strand.
ATCACGGACGCAAATAAACGGCGTCGCGCCGTCTGCCGTTCAGCCGACACTTTGCTACGACCGGATGGCCAAAGGCGACCCGACCCGATCCACCGGCTACACGTTATCCTAACTCATAGCCTGCTCGCAGCATCATCGGCCCCTAGATCCAACCCGACGAACGAGATCCCTCGTCACACGATAATTAGTCCAATTCGCTGATTGCCACCGATCCGATTACGCAACCCTGGAAATTGTTTTGTACGAATGGTCACGCATGCAACACTCGTACCAATGAAATGGATGCCTCCTATTCGCTGGAAACATGAGGAGATTCGGGATTTACCGTAGACTGATGCTACCTCGCGAATCAGACGCTCGAACACCTGCATAATCAGAAAGCATACATGAAGATTAGCCATGTATCTATGGTTGTCCGGAAAAACGCCGCATGTCACAATTTCAAAAAATTTGAGTTCATGCATTCGTTGAACTTTATAGTATAGGATTCACGTATTTACCAGAAAACAAAGTCATGAAAATAAATTCGAAAAAACATAATGCAAAACATTAGTGATCAAAACTTCAACACTAAACCTACCACGAGGGGTCAAATGACCCATTTTAGATTTTTTATTTGACAAAATTGAAATTGTAAAGGTGTTTTCATATGGGAATTTATTGAATATATTCTTTTGACTCCAGTATATATTATAGTAAAAATCGCACAAAATATATATTTGATCTTGTTATTTTTATGATACTATACACATCAGTCATTTTTGATGGTCGGTAGGTTTAGTGTTAAACGGCAATATCTCGAAAGTGAAAGTGACATGCGGCGTTCTTCCTGACAATCACAAATATAAAATTGCAGCGTGTTAAACAGGATCCTCTTCGAGCAATAAATTTCGCTGAGAGTCCTTGGAGACAGCGGGTAAAAATTCGCGATTCCACCGATCCCGCAGAAAATCGATCCACATTCGACACGCGCGCACTCTCAGTTACAAGCAAGTGTCATCATTATTACGAGCTGCCGAATTCAGCTCGATGACCGTACGCAGCCGTTCCCTTGCATCAGCCCATTGCTCAAATCCCAACACATGGTGATGGGCTGTGGTCATAGCACGCAGATTCATCGTCGGAGAATCTTTGTTCGGCCGCTGTCGATCTTTTCGACTTCGTGCTATCCTCGTGCCCGTTTATCAACAATTTATCAACGTTTCTTCTCTCTTCTTTTTCCTCTTTTTTTTGTTGTTGTCGGTCTTTTCTTTTCGAGAAAGAGTGAGAGAGAGAGAGAGGAGAGACGGAGAGAGAGAATCGTGGCACACGAACTAGCCTGCCGACGTCTAATTAATGACCACGTGTCGAAATTAATCACTTGTTATCTAACAAGATATCGGGGCACCGTTTTGTGCGTAGTTCCACTGTTACCCCGATTGCCTTTTCTCGTGGAAGCCGCGTGCGTCATCACCGGATGACTGTTTCCTGTCGATTTGACGGCTCGGAAAATTTGATTTCGTGTCCGGTAATTTTCTGTTCGCCGCCATCATCGAGACACTGCGTCCGCTCGAATGATTTAAGCCCCCGAGTCGAGGCCAGTCCGGGAAACAATGTAACTCCTGACTGTATTATTTATTGTATGTATAAAATGCATGTAATTATGTATGCATCGACTGCACAAAGAAGTGCGATCTCCTCGGAATTATCATTGGAGGGACTTTACCGGTTTTGTCCGGTGAAATTGTAAACTGCGGTCCTTGATTCGCAAGTCGTTAATACGCTCGACTACACATTAGTTAGCTTAATAGCTAAATGACACACACACACGACTTCCGAGAAAACTGAAAATGCATTTTCTCCGTTCCATGAAGCTTGTCTGACGATCGAGATTTGTGGGCGCTGCGTTCTCGATTATACTTGATGTTTTACGATTTTTCCGCATGCTCTTCTCGGAAGGGACCAAGGACCCTTCATGTCTTCCGTTGGAATTGGATCTCCGTTTCCCGATACTTTTTCCTCAAACAAGCTTACGGATCCCTTCAATTTTATCTTCACCCTAATCTTGATTTATCTACCGAATAAATATTAAAGATTCAAGATATCCTCCAGTTTTAGGAATTTTCTGCAATCGTGTCGCTTTTTACTATTCCTTAGTTATTCTGAATGTAATTTATCTCCTAAATCAGAAAGTCTTCTGCGATTATGTCGCATTTGATCATTTCAAAATTCATTGACGAGTTGTTCAGGCTTTCCATTCAGAAATCCAGACTCAGTCTTAAAAAGACGATAACAGTGATAGGTAGTATTTATGACTATGCAAGAGATTGCATCATCACTATTAGTTTCCAGTGTCGCTAGAACGCTTCCTCTCTTGACCTAACTCGGCAGAACGCAGAGGAGTTCTCCCTAATCGCTCACAGATCGCGGTTCTTCTTTTTCGGGGAACGTCTCCGATCTTCGTGGATGATATAGCGTCATTAGGGACTCACGATAACCGGCCGACGTAAAATTCCTAGTACCGAGTATGAGTACGTGATCTTCAGCATGGAGTCCCTCCGTCATTCACTCTCACCGATGATCCTTTCTGTTGACGTTCAAACTTCATTTCCTTCAATATTCTCCGCTTGCTTATTTTTCTACTTCCCTATTTCTGCGGTTGTAAGGAAAAACGTCGCATGTCACGATTTCAAAAAACTCGAGTTTATGCATGAATTGAGCTTTCGAGCTCTTTACGAAAACAAATTCGAAAGACTCGAGAAGATAACGCAATTTTACCGATGTCCGGTGCGAAGAATTAGTGATCGAAACTTTAATTAATCGAACAATTGTAAACATTTTTCGAACCCTGAAAAATTGTTGACAATACCGTTTTTCTGAGCACAATTACAGCCTCTACACCAACTTCCCCAGTCTCCGTCGAATCTCGTAGGCGGTAAATAGTAAACGATATATGTATTTTCAATGGTGCCGATCAGTAACTCAAGCACCGGCATTGAAAATAAGTAGCGTAATATTCCGTTGGCAGATTGCCTGCCGCCGACTAAATGTACTATGTAAATCAAACGTTACCGTCTCTTGAACACGCCGGCTTTTCACTATTTATATTCTAGGAGAGGTCGGGCCTTAGCGCGCTCTTTTTTTGAGTTTGCGTAGGTTGATTTCTAATCGGAAAATCCCCATTAACTGAATCCAAAATAAATAAAAGCACAAAAACCTAGCGCAACCCTCTGCTGTTTACCAAAAAGAACGGCAAAACAAAAAATAACAGAGGTAATTTCAATCGATACGGTGGACATAAGAAAACTGATAACCCTGGATCGGAAGCCCAAGCGATTTCTCGAAGCTATGCATAAATCGAGCCAATAGTTTGCCTCTTATCGCAGAATTCCAAATCAGACTTTGTCGTAATTATGCTAATTTCCTCGTTACTTTCGTAGATTCATCATTTTCGGGGCGATTAGACGCCCTGGCATTGAGGCGTGAGCGAGGCCGCTAATTCGCCGCGTAATGACTTTCCTTCGATTCGTAATCGATTTCGCCTGCCTCGATAATATTACAGAATCGAACCGGGTTTCTCGTTAATTCGGCGCGATTGTTATGTCCTTTGAATTCCACATTGAATATTTTCCACGGCGCAGCATCGGGTCGTAAACGCCGAAACACTTCTTCGCGCGGATTCGAATAACGCTTTGTCATCTGGCGGCTGGCAAATTTTGCACCCTCGGGTGTCGCCGAAATCTTGTAGATCACTCGATCCAACATTGGCGGCGGTTGCTCGATGACTGGATCGGATTCAATGCGAAGCTCTAGATCCACGTCGGAGACTACCCTTAAGGAGATAGACTCGTTTCTAAGATTGCAATTCTCAATTCTCGATAAAGCAAAGATTTTTCTATAAAAAAAAAACAACAATTTTTTTCGGCAACAAAACTTACAAAAAATGTTAGGATGTAAAATTTAATAGAATTTAGTAAGATTTTGATTTGTTTTGGATCTACGAAGTCTGTTCCCATTAAAAATAGGATTTTATTTCGTGCCACTTTCTTAAAATTTGTCTACAAAAATTGAAAATTGCATAAACATCCGCAGTCTAATAATAATGCAAATTACGCCTCGTAAACGTAAAAATAGAACTTTTGAGGGCGATTGCGGCGTACATTGATCTTTCATCTAGGGCTTTTAAAACTGAAAAACCCCATCTTTGCATTATCGAGAAATGAGAAGGCGCATCCTGCACCCTTTAAATCCTGGAAACTCTACTTTAAACCCTGGAGAGTCTACTCTTTACAAAACTGCTTGTTTCAACAGTTTTCTATTCGAATTCAACAAAAATCTGCATAAACATCCTTAGTCCACTGATCACACACCGGCAGGCTACTGAATCAGGTTTCAGCACATAGATCCACGTGTTGGCAGAGCGTGATTCATGTATTCCCTATCGGTCACAAACGTTGCCGCGCCGCCGCCGGGCCGCGTGGCTGTTGGAAATGTTTATCGGAGGAATTCGTCGTCGGCCACCCCCGTGTGTCTTCCGAGGCTTCGAGATATCGCGGTATTGCGGAACCGCCTAATCGAAACTCGATATCTAAATTCGATATCGAAATTTCGCCCGTTTTACGTTTCGCTGGTGATGCAATCCGGTTGACATAGAAAGCTGCCTAAAAAGAAAAACAGACGAGTCAAGCGCGCGCGATCGTTCAGAGAAAGAGAGGGGGGGGGGCGGAGGAGGGAGAATGGTTGAATCAGGTATCAAGAATTTATCGCGTGGCGATTTATATAATATATACCCTTCCCCCATATCTTCATACTGAATCCTAAAAACAATTCGTGGAGACGGTCGAAAAAGAGAGAAACGACAGAGGTGAAGCTTTAACAGGTGTCCTTCATGATTGAATAGGTTGGTGTGATTAATTCAATTAAATGAATTCTTTTTTCTCCCGAAAATTAGAGGGTGTATCGGTGACTGGTACATTCCATTTACAATCACAGACTTAAGAACTACAAGTTTCGTCTATTAGTCAGTTAGTGCCGGGTCGGCTAGGCTAGTCTAGAGGGATCATTTTAGGGATTTTCCTGGAAGGTACGTGACAGGCGACAGGTAAGACAGATGATACGGAGAGTGGTATACGTGCCGTTTCGCACGTTGTCTGGCAGACTAAAGAAATAGCCATAAATAAGTGCAAAGAGCAACAATTGCGCCCCGTCATTTCTATGGACAATCTGATACGTCCTTTACGTCCGTTACGAACATGTCATGTAAGTTATTAATACGATTGGTTCTTGTAACCAATACGGACTTGATGATGCACGCATGAACAAGAAAAATATTAGGTCGTCTCATCGTTAACCCTCGTCCGTCCCTTGTGTCAATTTGACGCAGTTTTCCCGAAATAAGTTATACTGTTCTGTTATTCGAAGGTAACCCGAAACTTCGTGACATTTATTTTTTAATGCGAAACACAACCGAAAAACCTATAATGTAAATGTTAACTCATCAATTTTGTTATTTCATCGATCTTTTACCGCTGTAATGTCAATTTGACACCGAGGATGAGGCATAATGCAAATTTCCATCTATATACAGTTAGGAGCATAACTGATCACACACACTTTAAATCAGAATAACTTTTTTATGAATGGACCAAACGACCTCAATTTCTCTGTAAGGCTAGAAGAATTAGTTTAGTAATTTAGTATTTACTAAACCAATTCTTCTAGCCTTACAGAGAAATTGAAGTCGTTTGGTCCATTCATAAAAAGGTTATTCTGATTTAAAGTGTGTGCGATCAGTAGACTGCGAATTTTATGCATTTATGATAAAAATGGGCACGTATAATTTAGAGCAGTGGACATGTTAAAAATATTTAAGGACTTCAATGTATTAGTTTCAGCTTAATAGGATAATTAAAAGAAAAATAGAATTTTTATTTGGCTCCTGTGTCCTGCAATCAGTGCGAACATTTTTTATTTTGCATAAACATCCGCAGTCTAGTGATCGGTTATGCTCCTAACTGGATCCCGACTAATGATCCTGATCGCTGCGCCTTGGGATCAACGAGACCACTGGGAGAGAGAAGGAAAAATGTTTTTGTCCCCTTTCGCGCGGCGTGGAATCCTGACAAGACGATCGCAGCAAGTCAATGAGAGACGATAGATGGATCATGTTCCCGGGCTGGCATGAGGCGATCGGACGCGTCACATTAACCGGCGTCTACCATTGGCTGAGATGGTGACGTGCCCCCGACAAGCCCCAGCATCACTGACTCACGTGCGTTTTATCTGTCGTCGAACTAACAAATGCCCGTGGGCGACGATGCTCTCAGGGCAGCGGTAAACAACACTACCAATCTCCGTGGGTTCGATCGCCGCAACCGGCTGATGTTTACTTGGAATCGATTGTTCCACTTCGAAGCCAGAGCCTCGATCGGGCCAGGACATGAGGGGAATATCAATACGGTCTAGTCGAGGGACTAGAGAACTCAGATGAGCCGTACAGATAACAATGGATCGCCGGTCCTCACTGGTTTCTGGGAAATCCCTGCCCAGGATTGGTCAACGACGATTTTCCTGGTGACCGACGCGACGGTGAATGGGACATGGAGAAGATCGGAGATCAGATTTAGGATCCTTGGACCGATTAGGGCATGCTTCGGGTTAATGGCAATTAATAGACTGCGGATCTTTATGCGAAATAAAAATTGTCTACATCGATTGCAAGCAATAGAAACCAAATTGAATGCTATTTCTTCCTTTAATGACTTTAATAGAGGAGAAATCATATATTGACATCTTCAACTTTGAATTTCATCCACTCAATTTTACTATGAATGCATAAAGATCCGCAGTCTAGCAATCAATAACCTTGCGACGAATGGCAGACTTGAGCACCGCTTTGTTCCTTGACACTGGAACCATGGGACCTGTTAGAACGATGGGGTTCAGATTTGTTTTTAATCCTGAAGAACGAATACAGCAGGTTGCTGATATTAAACGAAATCTCGAGTGGACTTTGCACGAGCGGAAGCTTATCGTCCGATAAGACGGGCAATATTTGGATCGACTACGACTAGTGGAATTCATTTGTTTTGATAGAATGAGTCTCAGTTTTTAGATCCCCGTGGGGAATGTTTGCGTGACCAACAATGACTTGTGTTACTCCCTGTATTGCACCCTGTTCTGTAATTTATTTAATGAAACAGAGATTGAGAACCAGATTCGATCACAGTTTAAGGGACAAGTTGCTCTAGCTAAAATTTCGTCCATCTGGTAATTGCTAGTCTGATTACATTTATCCGGTGATTGTAACCCGGTTTGGACCTGACTTAGCGAGTTCTACCCGGAGTCAATTTTCATGTATCTGGGTAGGTCAGTATGAAAACTGCTGGCATAAGATAATTGTGGTCCATTGATAATGCACGTTACTTGCGGAACTATGGCCTGTCATGCACCAAGAGTGCCTCTATAGTCTTTGATAGAGCGAGACAAGCGTTACAGAACGCATAACCATTCACCTAGCTGATAGCCATTTTAACGGACGCGGAATCGGTTGCTCGCTATAATTGCATTGACACTTCCTAGCGGTGCCACTATGGAGAGACTACTTTATACACTTTTCATGGAATAATTAGTTCCCTATAATGATATCGATAAGACGACTAAAATAAATCTTAGAAATATGTTCATCGTACTGTAAACTTACAGGTATAGCGTAATACTGCTTATGAACTGCTTATGCAGCGGCTGACAACGCCACTACCTATTTGTAATAACAAAGTGACTAATGCGACTGTTTCTAAATATTTCCCGGCTTCAATAAACCATTTACATAGTGCGTGAGAGTCACTGAGAGTATGCAAACATAACCGAGATTTTTACAAGTGGCTCCAATGCAAACAACGATAAATAAAATGTAACTTGATACGATAATTGAACTTGAACCCGTGTATAAACATTTTGCTCGATTTTGCTTTAGAATATTTATACTGACAGAGAACGTTGATTTAAATCGAGTGCTTCGAGCAACTCTTATAATGTTTACTAACTAATAATCTTATGCAACCACTGGCAAATAAACAGTGAGCGGTGATGTTCGATACGAATTCGACGAAAGTGACGCCAGTTTAATTCTTGAAAATCTCAATGACATCTAATATCAGAGGTGCGACTTCTAACTCCTCGCAAAGAATTTTCGAAAATAGTTAAAAACGAAAGAAACTTTCTAAGAGAAGTCTCGCACAACGATAAAAAGATTAACAAAATCATTTACAACCAACGGACTTAAGAAAACAGAAAAGGTTGGTCCAACAACCGCAAGAACTTTATCAAACGATTCGGCAATCGTTGAACGACGACCGTCGCAAGTTCCTCGAAACAGCAAAAAAATACAAACGTGCGAAACGAAACGTGCGGTCGAACAGTAAAGAAGGACCGCCGCCTAGAAACTAATCTGTTCAACAATAACAAAAAAAGCGAAAGAAAGAAGCTTCTCCTCCGGAAAGGGTTAATACTTAATATTCCCTCCCCTCTCGCACCTCCTCTCCCTCCTCTTCGTTCTTAAACACTCTCCCGCCACTAGAAGCACAGCCTATATAAACTGCGGGCCGCTCGGTCCTCCTCTCATTCTCTATACGAGTCGTCGTCTATGTATAAAGTCGGAAGAAGCCCGCCTAAACTCCGAATTCGTGTTACACGAGCCCGCCAAGTCGATTGGAGCACGCGTGGAGAATCAATCACTCGTTAATCGTCAACAATTCGTCAAATAAATCGTTAAAAAAACAAGAAACCGGCCAAAGATAATCCTCTCGCGAGTCCGCCGGAAGAACAAGGGGAATAAAAATAAAGAAGGGACGGTTCTGTGATCGAGACGATCGAGATCGCTCTCTTCGATCCACCTGGAAACGAGCGTCGATCCCGTGAAATCGGAAGAGAGATCGAAGACACGAAGAGATCGTCTCGCGGAGATCCGCGTCGCGTCTTTGGCTCGAAAATAACAAGAAAAGAGGAAGAAGAGGAAAGAGGCGAGAAGGGAGCAAGAAACTCTCGAGGAAACGACGACGGTCCTTATACCTTTCTGTCGTCCTAGCGACATTGACTGTTGCCAGAGAATCCCGGTTCCCGAGGAGATTCCACCGGCAGAATGAGATCGGTATTGTTCAAGTTGGTGGTGACGGTAGTGGCGGTCCTGTGCCTGACGACCTTCGCGCTCGGCGCTGCGGTGCGATCGGAGGTAAGCGATGTTTATGGTAATCGATCGGTTTGGGGATGATATGTTGCGGATTTAATCATTTACTCGATCACTGAAACAAGAGACCGCGCTGTTTATTATCATTTAAATGAATATAACATAAAACTGACTATAACATAATGCTGACTAAAACTTCAATTCTTTTAAGGCGCTTTCAATAGATTTTGCTCACTCAAGATTCACTTCAACATCTCTCGCGTTTATTGATTGTTTCTCAGTCCCAAAATCCCCAGAACGCAGAGCTACGTTCAAGAGTGACAATCACAAAAGTCATCCGTATTTTATCGCTTATACTTGAGCCTATAAATAATAGTCTCAATCACGTGCGATTCGAATGTAAAAGATGAACAGTTTTATTTCTGTGAGTCCCTGTTCTTTCCCCTAGTTCTTTCTTGCCGTTTTTTTTTTTCTTCCGATTGGCTGAGATCGTAATTGATGGGGCTTGCCAGGGATATCGGTCTGCGGGAGCTTCCTTATTCTACTGAATTATTGTCCCGTTCTACTGATTTTTATAAGGGCTTATGGGATCGCGTGGGCACTCTGTTTTCTAAGGATTTGAGAGACCAGCAAGTTTATAACTGCAGAATAAAGAAGCTGAAATGTGAAATTATTAGTCGCGCTCCACGTAAGACCTTTATGGAATTTTGTAGAACACGAAAGTACAGATTTGATGTAGGAAGATGACTGTAGAAACCAATCAAGTAGCAGAAATATTACAATTTATCACGTACTCACATTCTTCCAACTGTACATGAAATGTATTATCTATCTTTTGTGGATTCTGATCGATACTTTACACATGTACGAACATGTTCGTACGTGATAAAATTGTCAACAGAAATTGTTGATAATAAGCGAAAAATTGCATAGAAACAGTCGCTTGTTTTATTCGTTTTATTCATTTCGAATAAAATAAGCGTTTCGTCATTTCGCTTTTTGTATTATTCATTCTCTAACAAATATTATTCGTGTACTTGTTAGTTCTGAGCTAATAGCCACATTGGGTTTAAAAGATACAAAAATTATGAAGGGTTTTATTATTCTTTGGCAAACAATTTTTGCAGCTTTGTTGCAGCCAATTCAATCGAAACATTATCCTTTATTCCATTATTCAAAGACGTTTATATTTTTCCACATTTTCCATATTCCTGTAAAATTACTATACTCCTATCTGGCATGCAGCTACATCAGAAGAATCAAGCTACATGTTCTACAATTTTCATTTTTGAAACTTCGATTCAGCTAGCCGGACCTTACTTAACAAACATCATTTTTCAAAAAGGACCTGTTGTGTTCCTATGTACGATAAAATCTGTTGTTTCCTATCTCGCCGACTCAGAAGAATCAGTGAATTGTTTACAAAAGAGCTGAGAGATCTTTAAGCAGGCTGAAATTTTCCAAACGCGAAATCAATAGCACTGACCCTTACTGCGTCGAAAAGATTGAGCATTTAACGTGTGGAAGATAATCGCTCAAATTTCGCCATAAGTTTGGTTATCTGTTACGCACGTTCGTGCTCCACTATTCCAAACAAACACAGAAATCGTATCTTCCACTCGGTCCTGAAAGAAAAACATTCCATGAATTACGAAACAATCGAATTTCGAATATCGACTGGACTTCCGTCGATTCGAGTGAAAGTCCGCTAGGCAACGCCTAAAGATAATTTCAGTTAGCAGCCCCCTCCCCCCTCTCCCGTTGATGATTGAATGACAAAAAAAAAGCGCTTACTCGTTAAAGTCACGATTGTGCTTACACGACGAAATATTATCCTTACCGACGAAGTCATTTCACTTTCATCGAGACACGCGATTCCGATTAGATTCTTGTAACGCAAGCGTCTACGATGAAAGATTGTATTTGTACTTCACCCCTTTCCAATACTAACTTCAGCTGCATAATAACACAGACAGCATATATCAAATCATAACCCTAGTAGCATTTATGGTTGGCCAACGGTGGCCGACGGTTGGGAGTTTGTTGGGGAATGGTTAGTGGTTTTGCCTACAATCCCCAACGTAGGGCCAACGACGAAAAATTATGTCAATTTGCCATCGAATATCCAACGTTGGGTCTACAGATATTATAGTTGATTAAGTAACGTGGAATTTCCAACGATTATACTATATTCAACTATATTGGCCCAACGAAAATCTGCCAATATTTAAATATATCGTCTAACAGACGCCAGAAATGTTGCTCCAACCAAAAATATGTTTTATTCCAAATTGATTTTTTTTCGTATTTCTAAATATGCTTACAATTTGTAATTTTTGCGTGATGGTCGATCAACTAAAGTTTTATTGTGAGCAGCCTTGGAATTTTTTCATTTCTTTAATTTTTCCATTTTCCAAGGGAAAGGCAAGGGGTAGTGTTCATGTAGTATAAGAAAACCCTTTTGGATTTCTTCAAAATGGGTCTTCCTTTTTTAGATACTTTAATTTGAATTTGTTGACGTATTTAGTAGCCCAAATCATAGCATCAACGTACAAGGCTTCTCTGTAGGTTCAGCGATAGGGCATGTAGGACTACGCAAGCGGGTCCGGGTTCAAGTCCGACGTTTTTTTCCCAAATATTACCATGGAAATACATTGTTAATATTATTATTATTTATGATATACCATAAAAATAAATATAAAGGAGAAAATCGGCCGTTCGTCTTATAGTAATGTTAGCTCTACGTTGGATATGATCGTTGGCCCAACTGAATAAAAGGCGACATTTCTAACGGTTGCCCAACCGATACCGCCAACTAGGGAATAAACAAATAATTGAACGAATACGAGGATATCGTGTGCTCTGAATTTTCGAGGACGATAGACTTAAAAAAATTTAATTTATTTTTTATCAACATGGCGATGTGTAATTGTTATCTTAATTACTACCTGAGGAACAACACTGATGATTCTACTAAGTTGTGGTCACGAATTATGCACGTGGAAAATAAAATAAGAATTGCCAGTACAAATGAAAGAAAACTCAGTTTCCACGTGGTTGTTTGCAGGAGTTCGGGGAACAGCTGCGGCGCATTGTTCACGACATGAATCCTGACAGACTAAGGACTCAGAGGGCCACTATGAACCAAACCGACGACAGACCGCAGAGGAATTGCTATGACACGCCGTGCGGATGGCACACTTACCATCCTGGTACTCGTCAACTTTCGTCGAAATTCATGCCAAACACGTAAGTAACATTTGAAACATAATAACAAAATTATTACAAGATTCGAAACAATTTTTCCTACCGTGGAAAACGAGTAAAACAATTGCAAAAACTGGGCCATCTAAAATTGAGCCGGCCTGAGCGGACTAGAATTTTAATTTTTATCAAATCTATCAAAACAAGTGCATGATGATCATGAGGAGAGATCAAGCATTTTGTTAAAGTGGATAGAAGCTAAATGAGCAGATTTGATTAACAAAAATCACAATCATTTCAATTTTTCTGGAATAAGTATAAGCAACGAGCACAGAAAATTTGTTGAATATAACAAAATCCATATCGATTATCATAAGACGTTTTCTCGATGACTCCCCGAAAAAGTGTGAAGTATTTACGATTCCCGTTTCATGTGCATTACTTATCATGAATAAGCAAAAACGGGACGATAAAACTCGATCTTTATGAATGAACTGGCCTGTACGCAATAACCCCGCCAAGTAAAAAAGAGGCAGCGAACGTTTTATCATTTGGCGGTGAGTTTACGATGGATCTTTAATCTCCTTCACTAATTTCCATTCAAATCCGTTCATTAATTTTTTGTCGCTTCAACGCAGGTTCGTGGTTCGCCGTGCTAAACGGTGTGACGTTCACCGGTGTAACAATCAAAATATATAATTAGACTGTAGATCTTTATGCATTTATAGCAAAAATGAAATTGTTGAAAAATTTTAGAAACTGAAGATGTCAATATCTCCTCTATTATATATAATATTTCTCCTCTATTAAAATCATTACGAGAAGAATTAACATTCAATTTAGTTTCTATGTATTTCTTGCAATCGATGCAGACAATTTTTATTTTGCATCTTTGTGCAAGTCTTTTATACGGATCTTCATCCGCAGTCTACATATAATTATAACTAGAAAATTAACAGTCTATTGATGTTGTTTCTTGCTCTAAGCTTTGTTTCTTGTTCTAACGATTTCCAAATTTGTATTCAATTTCCATAGAAATTAGTAGTTAAGTGATTCAGTGCTTAACCATTTCTTTTAAGATTATCAATCAATATTTTTATCTTCTTACTAATTTCTTCCCTACCAAGTATATACATATCAAACCAAGTTGAAAAGAAATACAAATTACCAGCGACCAATTCCAACGTTCTCCGACCGGAAGTGCTCAAAGGACTGCGCTCCATTGTTGCGCAGAGAAGTCATTGAAAGTCGAAGGCCAGCCGAGGTCCCTTAAAAAAGAATTGTTTCTGTTATTTTACAGGTGCCGATGCGCCGACGAGACTTACAAATGTGTACGTACCGGCGAGAATGTGTCGATGAGCGCGTATGTTTACCACTGTCGTCAGAATACGACGGCGGACGACATCGAGGGCGAGCCGTACGACATGGATTCGGCGGATTACGTTAGTTAAAACCCGCGCGCTTTCGAACGCTTGAAAACGAGCATGCGCATTTACCTGATTCACGCGACATCTTCACCAGCCCCCAGTCGTTCTGTCGCCGTCGACCACACACCGTGCCCACTGAGATCATCAACAGCGACTCGACTCGACACTCGACACGCACCAGCGACGTGTATGTGTATGATTAAATGTGTAAGTGCAGTCTAGAGAGTGAAGTCAAGAATCGTGGCAGTAAATGTGTGTGTGTCCCGAAATTATTTCGAATAATGAATAACGTTACAGATTTATTCGATCCTACTACTGCATAATTGTTTACCGAATGAAATCATTATTACATTCACGAATAAATTCTCATATTTTATGTATGTTTTTTTTATTTCTTATTGCAGATAAAATGTGCTCAAAATCTCGGTTGCCATTAGGTAAATTTAGGCAGTTGCTTAGATAAAATTGATTACAATATAGAAAAAAAAGCGAATAAAAAGGCAGAGATAGATCAAATTGAGTAACGTCCTCCTTTTTCGAAGTCGGTTAAAAAATAATGATCAATTTAGTTATGTATTGTATATGTCAATCTCGTCTCGGTCTCAGCCTCAGGCCTCAGGGCCTCGAGTGTCGGCGTCGGTGCCTACCCATAAAGGCTGCCGGCATGTGCCGTGCCGCCGTCACGGCTGCGCTTATTCTCTTTATTCGCTGCCGTCATTTAGAATAACGAATAACGAATAAAAGTCCCAGGATTTATTCGTGAATAACGAATAACGATTTATTCGTTATTCGCAAGCTACGAATAATTCTCGGCGAATAAAATCGTTATTCGTTATTCTCGAATAAATCCCGGGACTTTATTCGCTATTTCTTATTCGTTATTCGAAATAAGATTTGCCCAACACTGCCACTGATTCTCATTTTCCTCCCAGGATCCTCCGCGAACCGCTTTCCGCTTCCGTTTCTCCCGAGCCCGTTCCCGAGAAAGATGGCGGCCCCCTCCAACAAGCTTCATCAGCAGACTCCTATCACAGCGACGATTTGGGGCAAACAATGCACGGACTCGCGTGTATATACGTCGTCCTTCGTGCGAAAACAAACAAGTACACCCGGCCCCGTGTTTCTCTTTATACTTTACATGTACACAGTATTTGAATGGGACGATCTTCGAAGCTTCGTACGTTCGAATTTCCCGCGCGCGCCACCGTCGCTTCAAACTCGACCGCGAATTCTCAAATAATTTATCGAATCCTCTGTTCCCGACAGGGAAAACAGCAGTTCAATTAACCCTCGTACGATCTTTGACAATGCACAAAATGATTCTTTGTTAATAGTAATCTGTAAACTACGGACTTGATGCGTTCATAACAAAAATAACTACGGACACGATTCAAAATAGTAAAGAAATCGAATTTAAGAGTATGGATATTTTCAACTGTTCAAGGTGATTCAAATAGGAAAAATATTTCTATGTAGCTTCTGTTTCTTGTAATCAATGCAGATTATTTTTATCTTTCTATATTATCTTATACCTTGAACGGATACATTAAGTTACAATAGAGTAGCAGGAAAATGAATAAATTTACAGCAGGAGCGTACGAGGGTTGAGATATTGATCGAATTGGTAATTGTTCGGGGAAAAATCGAAAGAGGCTGACGGGTTGTAGGCACCGGCGCACAGTGGGAACATTCGACCAAACTCGATTCAAAATCAAAGAACTTTCGATAGAAATGAGATAGAGCGATGAAATTTTTTTTAAATTAAAGCTGAAACTTCGCAGAATATGGGAAAAATAGGGAGATTATGGTACGAACGTTTTTTAACGTCGAGAAAATTCGTTAAACTTGTAGAATTTCAAGAAAATGTGGTTTCTCCGTTACTACGCGCGGAAAAAATTTTTTTTTAACATGCTATATATCATTTCCCGTAGATTTTTTCACGCTGACTTCAAATCTGGTCTCAAAATTTGTCTACGATTTTTGCTTTTTCAACAAATCGATTTTTGTGACAAGAAATTAATGAAATCATTTTTTCGTTGAAATGATTTTATGACACTGAATAATCTCTCTATTTTTCCCATATTCTGCGAAGTTTCAGCTTTAATTTAAAAAAAATTTCATCGCTCTACCTCATTTCTAAAGAAAGTTCTTTGATTTTGAATCGAGTTTGGTCGAATGTTCCCACTGTGCGGCGCCTCGAGCCACGAGTGCGAGACTTCCGAGATGGATTACTATCACAGAAGATGATAGTTTCTGATATATGTTGGTATAATTCCGTCCCTAGTGTTACTATTGATAGTTTTAACGCAGTTTTAGCGAGGAAAATTTGAATAATTGGTGGTTTTACCTTGATTACGTGTGGAGTTGTAACTTTGCGCAACTCGGCGAAACCAGCTACACCCGCGGAAGCGATCGAAACTGTTTTGCCTTTGCCCTGATTGGCTGACGAATTCGCTGCTGTCTCGCGATTGGTGCACCGCGAGATGGCGGAGAGAAAAATACGACGATGGAAACCTATATTCTATGTATTTACTATCCGTAGTTGTAAAGATAGCAACCGGAAGGAATGCGGTTCTGATTGATTATTAGATTAATTTTGCTATTGGTCGAAACGATGTCGGCGAATCAACTTTATAAACTGGTGGCCTTCTTTACAGCCACGAACCGCATTGAAATTATGTACGAAGAAAAATCCATTCTATGTAACGGTTACATCTAAAACGTAATCACATAGCGACTGACATACTAATTTTCTTTTTTAGTACTATTTATAGTAATGCCGAGATTCGTCTCTTGAAATCTTTTCGCACCTAAATTGGTTTATTGAAAGCAATCGTTAACCTCTTTCAATGGTCAATTCCAACCATTTTCTTCAATGCTTAACTTAATTGTTAAGCGATTTGAAAATACTTAGCGGCGGGTCTGAAAGAATTCAAATTTCTATCCAGATAAGAATTTAACTCTGCATATATATATATATAAGCGTATCGCTAAGATTATGGCTTCTAAATGTAATTACTAGACGATGAAGATGCAAAGACTTTTCTTACTTTGTTGGCAACTTAATATACGTGCAATAAAACGTTACTTAACTCTGCTTATTGCAAATCAATGTATGGAAATACAGATTGTCATGAACATCCGCAGTCTAGTAATTATAGTTTGAATTATCACCTGATCTTTCTTCTTTCTAAGGCACAGCATCGCATTTTAATAAATTCATGGTCACTGCGAGAACGTACATAGTCTCTCTCTCTCGTTTCAATTTTACTCGTGAACGAGAGCGGCTTGCGTTTCAGTAATTACCATGAATGAATCATTCGCGTAAAGTAATAAAGCATGCCTCGTTCATCGAAAATCGGTTTCTATAATCGGTCGCTAACGAACACCGACGCAACCATATCGAATTATTTTTAAATTCGCGCACGACGCAATTTAAAAATAACGATTCCTTCTGTCGCCGTTCAACGGTGAATGGCAATTAAATTAAATCTTAAGTTAATTTATATACCTTAGAGCTACTCAAGGTGGTGTAAAACTAGCAAAATTAGTTACAGTATTTCGATAAGCACAATTCTTTGATTTTGTACTTAACCGGGGAAAATTCTGTCGAATCATTTTGTGCAACACAATGGACTAGTAACGTATAACTATAATTAATATTTTCTCGTTACGCAAAGTTATACACGAATTTCTATTGAAAGACCAGAGGTCCGTGCTCAAATTGAAACAAACCTGTTTCGCGTTTCATAGACACGTTACACCGTCTTGCAATTGCTTTTCAATAATTTCGACACTATTTTGTAAGGGTAGAACATCGATAAAATAGAGAAGTAATTAATATCGAAAAGATTGTCTACACGTTTCAAATTAGCAAAGTTAGATTCGACAACAAAAATATACTTAACTACAACGAAGAACTCTTATTCTGCAATTATGCAATGGATAGTTTGGATTATACAATAATAATTTATATTATATGTGACGTGTAATTAATAGATTGCGGATATTTGTGCGTACATTTATTAAAAGCATATTGTATCAGATTAACATAGTTGACTAAAAATTTCTTATCAAAGTAAAACGACGATCAAACACGTAAAATCTGCAGTCTAATAATTGAAATAAAATATTATAAAACGTGTAGAATAAAGTACAGGCAATGTATTCGTATGCAGTATTTCACTATATAGAGTGGTTACGGTTTAGTTGAAAGGAGAAAGTGCTCCATTTGCGAATAATTTACGAAATCCGGATGAAAAATGAGTTCTTCATGAAGAAAGCAACTGGGACACCATCATGGCATCTTCTTGGTCTTATCATTCAAACTGAGCAAAGTGCCTCAACCTGGTTCCTTGGTTGAGTAGCGGTTTCCTCTTGAATCTAAAATTTAATTGAATTAGTACGTGCTCTCCATTGCCATTAAAAAATGGTTACTCGCTTTGATCCTGTAATGGCATACTGTAGAACTTCATTAAAATACTTTGATATATAGTTTGAAGATTTTACGATAGAAAATTTTGATCAGGTCGGAGAAAGACTACAATGTATTATTATAGGGTGTAGTACTGACGAAATTGAATTATACCTGTAGCATCAAAAGGAGTCGTCGTTCTACAGGATATGCTTTCTTCGCGAAGAATTTCACTTACATATACATTTACACTATTTACATTAATATTATTTACAATGTTATGCTACAACACTTAATATTTAATACACAGGAAGGGTAAATTATCTATACTTGTACAATGATTATCAATGTTATAATTTTTAATAAAACTAAGTAATGTTGTAGGAAAGATTCTGTTGTACTTTCAACTCATAACTCACACCCCACGATCCCTAATTAGTTCATTAGTGTACTGATGCGCTTCCAGCCTGAAATGCAGAGACAATATAGAAAAGAATGATACAACAGTGGTAATATTAATTGTTTATTAATATTAATAATGATTTGTGCAAAATATATCAACATTAAATTATTATCTCGAGTAATAAAATTGCCTGTACATTCACTTTTGATACACGGACATACACTTTTTAAAATTAGCAATTTCTTGATAAAATACACTATCATCAATAGTCACAAGTAGTCGAGCATCGGAAGACCGCGTCTCTCTTTTCTTTGTTCTCCTTTTGATAAGATACACAGGTTTTAAATGTACAACTGCAGTGTATATTGCATAACTGAGCGGCACAGTGATCGAGTGAACGAGTAGGTGTGTTTGTGTCTGTGTTTTGTGCACGTATAGATGATATACACGGGCATACACGTGTACGTGTAACAGCATCTTCTCAAAATTATTCGCAAAAACAGAGACGTCAAGACTCCAACGAAATCTGTATAATTAGGATAAGAATGTATACAGCAGTTCGATGCTTACATTATTATCCGTCAGTGTGTTTGAAACCTTATAGTTTGCCTGAATGTCTGAAGCGTTGTGGTTGAATCGGTGCAAAAAGCTGATTCGTGTTACCGGATTTGTGGCAACGACTGCGCGCAGTCTGAATGTTACAAAGGAGTGTTACTTTCTTCCATTACCACGCACGAACTTCCTGTTCAGTTTAACAACATTCTCTTTCACGCACAGGATCAACGAACAGAAAATTTAACATTGACAAAAGATATATCCACAATATAAAAAAACTGTATTTTTTGTCAGATTGGTATGCATCTATATACACATATACGGCATATGTATATATATATATATCATTTATAGCGATATACAAATAAAAGTGAATCAGTAAAAAATATATACCTAAGATAATAAGAGTAACATAAAAATTAGAACTCGCGCCATGTACACTCGTGCGTGGTGAATCAATGCCTTGTACCAATTAAACATCGCACATTCGATGTTGTCAACACCTTTGCACTGTACAGGAACACCACTACAATATTTAACATTTTACAATTTTTCTTTTTCATCGTTTTACCAAGTAGCCTAAAGATCAGGTAAAAAATAAGGCCTAGCGTTTTGTTCTCGTCCTTTCTATGTGTATATACGTATACATATGCACTCACTTTGATAGCACATTCATACATACATGCACATACACATACATATATATGTACAAGTATGTATCCACACATACAATCCGTGTATAGCAAACCTTTTTTCCGTTGGAGAGAGATTTCAATTAGTCCGCGATAAAATAAGAGAAGTAAGTTATTAAAAACTTCTAAACGAAAACTGTTTTGTACATACAGTGCTTCGAATTTTTTTTATTCTCCATTGTCAGAAAAAACCGCAAACACTATTTATGCTATATCCTGTACAGAAAAGACTTCGTAAAATTTTTATTGTTTCAACAAGGCATACAATTTTCGATAAGTTACTCTGATCCGCAATTAAACATGCATTCGATTATCTGTTCAAACTCCTTCCTGTTTTCACTATGATAAAAAATTTTCATTGACAACGGAATCTAATACTTTTAGTGAGAATCTCGGAAATGTATAAAAATAAAATATTTGATGAAATAAAACCGAGTGAATCCGCGATCTGCACTTATACACAATAATTACTTTAAGATAGTATATAATATCCTGTCTAAATTGTTTAAGATTACATAAAGTATCAAAAGTTTTCTTCTAACTTTACTCTCTTATGTAAAATCCTACTTGAAGTATGCGTACCTAGTATGATGGTAAATGAGTCGTTGTAGAAAAAGAAACGTTACGTTTAAACATCTTATATTACCTGATCACAAGCTTATATCCGATACAACTGGAAATATCGCGCGCGTCTATCGTTTCTTAACGTTCAATCCGCGAATTTCATTATTTATAACTATAGTGAATCTTTGTAAATCTGTATATAAATAGCAATTTAACGAGTCGGCGATATTTCCACTGGCATCGTATCATTTATCGTACCTGTACAATTAAAGAACCGAACGTTATTTTGTCGCAGTCGAATGCAATGAGTGTCTAACAAAAAATTCTTTCGTGACCACTTCACTAACTATCTTCGTCCACGGCGATCTCCATCGGCAAAACAAGACGTTCTATAATGGATCATGAACGCGAAAGACTGGGCCAAGAATCAGTCTCATTTTTGCCCTGGATTCGCGAATTATCTTTCTTATCTAATTATTAACAAAAAAGTTTCCACGAGTACGAGATTATCGAAACGAGCTCTCAGTAGTAATCATATATTCTCAAAGGATAGTAAAGAAATTATAAGGGATGTAAGATTATACACATGGTTCTGTCAGAAGGTCGGGTTGCAAACGTTCGACTCGATAACGATTGTATTGCCGGTACGGTGATCTAGTTTGGTCATTGTCTGTGATCACTCGTGTCTTGTGAGGGATTAAGTTCTCGTAACGACCCATTAACCAGTCTTGACATAACCGGTGCTGTATGTCCGCCACGTTTTTCGTCGCCCAAGACGCCAACCACTGGTGAAACTTTGAGTTCAAATGTTTCGTCACAGCTGGATGACACTATCAAAGAAAACAAAACGGTACGTTGAAAAATATTTCTATTTGTCTAGAAGAATACACTATTTTATCACCATTTATAATTAGAAAGATAAGAGAATGAACTTTACCTCTCTGGCACGACTGAATGAGTTCCGTTTGTAAAGGAATGCTTCCTTGCTAGCAACGTAAAGCATTTGGTAACTTTTGGGATTGAATCTGCACTGGGTTTCATCGGAGTTAATAATGTCAGATGTATCCCCAGAATCTGCTAATCTTAAGCCTGCGGGTCGTTTTAGAATTGCATCCACAGGGTCAAGTGCTTTGTCTTTATCAGATGATCTGGAACAGGAAAGTAATGATTAGTGAAAAATATTTTTTAAGTGAAGATAAAAAATGTATGAATCAATACATTGATGAAAACTTACTCTGCACCCTTATCAGGATTATTGGTGTTAGATATAGATACTGACATCATTCGTGCAGCCCTTTTCCTCCACTGTCTTACATTACGATATAGAAATACAGGTTTACGTCCTGCCAAGATTCTGCCTAAAGAACTCCAACCATTCCCATCCATCTACAACAATCGTTTCACGTTATTCTTTCTAAAAGGAAAGGATCTGAATTTGCAAGTACAAATATCCATAACATTATCCGCCAAACTACAATGTAAAATTAGTACTATAGATAATATACTTAATGTAAAAATCTTATCATGGCACAACTTTTTATAAATTTGTTTACAGCATTGTGCAAATATTTTGTTTTATGCTTTTAAGCATCATTTCATGTTCCTTTTCTGCAAGTAATAAAAATTAATCGAATTTGAAATGATAAAATCCAGAAGAATTACGAAAATAAACAGTAGAGTGTAAAAGAAATATTTTCCTCTTCTAAGTAGAAAAAAAAACCAAGTATTAGTTGGAACGTAAAATAAGTTAAAATAAAAATGGGAGCAATAATATTTATTTATTTCTGAGTCTACTATTATTACTTCTTTTTTTTATTCTACTTTCCATTGTGTGATTTTAATTGCACAATAACGTGAACTTCATCACATGTACATCAATGAAGTTGCACTCTATAAATGAAATTTACTAATAATTAATTTGGAATTACTTGGATAGGTCAGAAGGATATGTTCGATGAATCAACATAAAATTGTCATTGTTTATGCAGGTAATTCTCTGCGTAAAAAGCAAGAATATTTGAGACAATAATTCCAACAAAACTGGCTGTATGTTGCTTTACTATTTTTTACTACATTATCGGTATTATATGAATAATTCACAAATAACAATAATTAAATAGTCATAGAAAATTGTATTTAACTGTAGCATCAATACCAATAACATTGAACAATAATAAAACAATGGTCGCATCACATTAATGAAATTAATGCAAAGCACAAGATGAAATAATTTTGTTGCATTCAATTTATGATATGTGTGCACTCCTACATGACCAATGAACATACGAGTATGAAAAGCATAAAAAAAGAGAAAAAGTATCAACATAATTCTTGTGAAATCGTTTAATAATATGAAGCTGTGGTCTTGACTATTTCTCAAGTATAGATGTGTTAGAAAAGAGATATATTACTCTCAATACCCAAACAAACGTGACAAAATATTGAAACAATAATAAGCAGAATAAATCAGAGAGTTAAATAATAAAATATCTAAAACGAAAAAAAAATCAGATGAGGATAAACATAAAATTTCAACATCTGAATTAAATGCTTATGATTGTCAAATATTTAAATGTAACAATAATAAAAAAATATTCTCTGTTCACTTCCTTGTTCTTTGTTGTCCTTTTTTTTTTCTTGTAAACAGCACAGGCAAAGAACTTTTATTTATTTTGTTTTCTTTTTTTCATAAAAAATGGAGAATCAAAGTAATAAATTTAGTGGTACAAAATGATGTTAGACAATAATGTTTAAAAGCATTGTTCATGTATTTCAATATCTCTCTTCTATACAATATTATTGTTATCTATCATTATATGTATATTTGTTTCATATACAGATTACAGTTACAAAATATATATATATATATGTATGTATATATATATATGTCTTATATATATAGAGTTTAAAATTCACTGCGTAAAGTGAAAACGGAGATATGAGCTTATAACAATCACATAAAATCTGTCTGCACAATCGACCTCATAGTGTCTCAGGTGAAACTATATTACAAATTGTCACAGTAAACGTTTAAATCAGATGATCTGTGGCAACAATTACACATATGCATATGTATATCGTTAAATTAATGAAACTTTGTGCCACGTTATCTAATAAAAACGTATTCGACTGTTTAAACGAACGAAAAATATATATAAATTACACGTACGGTGGTACGTATAGAACTCTCTCTCTCTCTCTCTTTCTGTTTCTATGTATATCTATATATAGCGCTTAAAATTCCGTAATGCAGAGCTTTGTGAGAAAAATGCATGTTTACATTTTGTACAAAATACGATGGTGTTATCTTTTTCTCAATGGAGGAAACAACATTGCGAAAACACTGGTATCCGAAAAGCCACTCTAGTCACAAAAATGTACGTAATATATATATATATATACTATACAAAACACTATAACGAAGAGAAACTAAGAAACGGAGTATCTGCTGCCTGACAAAATATAAAAAAAAGCATATATCTCGACGTCAAACAATAAAATTAGCAAGACATTATCAATGACTCATTAAAAAGAACTCCTAATGCAATTTGTTAAACGTGACAAAGGTTTTGTTTTAAAAAAAAGACACATTTTCATGAAATCGACAAGCTCACAAATCATCGAGACCTAAAACAAGCAATGAGTGATCGTTTCAATAAAAATTACGAGGCAGATACACCAGCTAACTTTTTAATTAGTAACAATTCTTATCACTGAAAATAATTGATACCTCCTCCAGAATAGTATTCCATAGCGTTCCCTCAAGGGAGGAATATAAAATTACACAAATGAAAATTCATTCAGGGGTACCGGAAAAGACCTTGTGCAAAAGCAACAGCATTAAACCGAAAGTGAGCTGAAACCGTGAAACCTTTGGCAAATATTCGAACTATCTCCCATAAGATATCGACGTTTTATACTGTTACGTGCCACAAACAAAGCTGCGAATGAAGTAAAAGATACAAATGACTCTCTATTTACATGCTACAGTGTATAACCTTTGCTTCGCTACTTATTACATTAATATATACACAGCAAAGTGTTATAATACATGATTCACAATGGTGTAACAGTTTGAGCCAGGAACACGCTTGATCCACGCCATGATACAGTATTTCCAGTTTTAGTTGTCACCGGTTACATTCTTTTCAAACCAGTGAACTTAGTCCTGAGAATGTAACAGAGAATATTGCACTAATATTTATACCCCAAGACTAATCAATTCAATTCGATCGAAACTCATGAATGACCATTTCAAGAAATGGCCTCTAACACCTAAGGTCTAGACGATTTAACACAGTGACTGCCCGTAGCAAAATTATTTGTGTAATTTTAAAAGTTAATGTTTGCACTGATACATTGAGCGTTGAGTTGTTAATATATAAAAACATTTGTTAATGTTTTGTGTGATTAAATAAGTCACTTTGATTTTATAGTATTTTTGTAGCTGCTAGATTGGTCGTCAACGTGTTAAATGTTCTGTTAACATACCCTAATTGAAAGATAACGATCTTATCGGATATCCATGAGAAAGTATGTCTCATCTGTTTGGATGTGCTCGAAATGCATTGAGAATGATTTTGTGCCATGGTAATTATGCGTCCTCTTTTCGCATTTGTTGTTTCCAATGAGAAATTTTGTTGGGCTGAGGAAAGATGAACGATTGTAATGACTGGAACTACTGCATGGACAGAATATGGCGTGGATGTAATATGTGCTCGCTAGCCGATATCCATATTACATTTCCAAAGGCTTCACTAACGATCCGAATATGACAGTGAATAGTAGAATTTTACAAGTTCGTGATGTACACTACCAGTCGACCTATGTTTGCGTATCAAAAAACATATGTACAAATTTATATCAAATATTTACATTCCTTTTTTAAATTCTATCTGATTTATAAATTCTAGGAATTACGATCTTATCTAGTTATAATTAATAAGTGTGATGAAAATGAAAGAAACATTAAGAATTGACCGATATCAAATATTACGTTCGTTTTAAACTAATATAATTCTTTCCTTTTTTTACAATTCATTATGGCACTACTCGTATGACTTCATTTGTGTATGCCGTGTCCCCTCTCCTGTTCTGTTTGTACATTTTTTTCGATCCGTGTTACACGTTTTTCTCGTCATTACTAGTTCATCCCACAACTATACCTTCTAGCTTAGCTTTAGCCTCTGTTCTTCTAATGAAACGCGCGAGGTGGGCAAGTACGGAGACAGTACGTTAATGGACAATAGATTAATGTACACATAAAATTTTCCTTGTTCTCACTTCGTTGACCCGACTAATTCACTTCACGCCGATCATGTTTTCAACATGAAAGCAAGTCATTTTCAATGAATCTTGAAATTTCTACATTTTTTTGTAAGCTTTGGAAGCTTCTGTGATTCCTTGTATATCATCATGTATAAAATCCTTTTTGGAAACATAAATATAGAACAAACAAAAACTTCCTTGAATAACCGCGAGATAAATAAATATTAAAATTAAGATAAAATTTAAATAGACCAAAAAAAAAGCAAGAATAAACATATAGAACTTTCTGTTACCGTCAGTTCAAACAACGTGCGTTCACCGTCGAAACGTTTTTTCTTTTTTTTTTAAATATCCTAAAAGCGTTAACGATAAAAACTCCGAATAAAAGAAAATATCACCACATCGAAAAGAAAAATCCTGATGAATGATTACACGGACCAACAAGTCAACCTAGAAGCTGTTCACATCGTACAAAAAAAAAACGATGAAGCAAAGCAATTACAGAAAATCGACGATTGATACAGCAACAGCGGTAGCATGTTTGCGAATGCTTTTGACAATCTTCAGTGTTGGAGATTAGAAAGAATTACTACTCAGATATCGTTGTCCTATTATAAGTCGATATTTAAAATATAGAAATATAATTTATAATTTGTCATATAACGTCTAATGGTGTAGCAAACACACCAAAAGTGTGAGCGAATATATTATATAGAATAAAGAATGGGGGATTTCGTTTGTGTAGTGCACTATTTTGCGAGAATTTTCACTTAATTTACAGCACCACGTTGGACGCACTGAGATGGAAATCATGTACTTCTCTTATCTCCTTAAATATTACGAAAATAAATATATATGACCTTCAGTTTTTCATTTTCTGCGATTAAAAGAATATTAGTTCATTTTGTTTATATGTATACAAACTTTTGCGATCTCTATGCAACGACAAGTATGTGAACCAGTGCTCTGACCCCATTCGCATAATAAAGCGTTGGTGATAGCAGATCATGACCACGTAGCTTCCTCGTATTAGCAAACAACCGAGAGATATATACACACATATATACATATATACATATATATAGACACATGTGTGTATATATATAGATATAAGTATATGTATAAATATACATACACACATATATACATATATATATGTATATATGCACGCTGCAACATTGTTTGATTCCTAAAATATTCTTCTATTTTGTTTGTTTGTAAGGAAGTCAACAAAGATACTTTTGAAGACTAATTCTCTGGAATAGTACCTGATTGCGATTTAAAACGTTCACGCACGAATACCTCCCTCCGTATCGAATAACGATCACATGAAATAATACAGAGAAGAAAGTTTTGATAAGAAACTTTCGTTCTTTGGAACATTTAGTTGTACACTGAATGACAATGGTACAACTCCAATCACAGACATCAAATTACGAATGAACGTAAACTTCAACGTTGGCAATGATTTATGAAAAGGGATGTGGATCCTATACCTTCTTGCTAATGTCAGTGTTCTTGCGCTTTCTGCCCCTCCCCCCCCTTGCTGCCTGGTCGTTACTCACAGGATGATTGGTTGTCGGCTCATTGTCTGTTAAGGTGGGGGTGTCTTTCGGACTAGTCTGACCAGCTGGAGCAGAAAACCTCTCAACATACGTAGACCATTTTTCAGATACTGTAACTCCTTCCCTTTCTCTTTCCCTACAACTGTTGTCCATCGCCTCATCACCTTCCGTATCCAATAATTCCATTGTCATTTTACAGTCCTTCTTGTACTGTAACAGCAAAAGATTACACCTTCGCAACAAGCATCTATACAACAATATTCTTCTAAAATCTTAGGTGCATGCAACGCATGATGCTAAATTAAAATTTTTAATTTCTATTTTATAAATCGAAAGAACATAGAAAGTTAGAAGGAAACACGAAAATGTGTATTCAATTTTTCACATATAGATTAAATTAAAAAAGAATATTATATACTTACTATGTATATTTTAAAACAATTCTCGTCTGCCATGGCTTTCTCAGCTTTACGTTGATACGCCATTTCTGCACCAAGTCTCATATACGCGGTAGCACATAAACCACCCGCGCCAATGCTTTCTTTTGGTTGTCGTTGTTCTCGTTGGAACAGTTCCATACATTGTTGGCATATAGGATCCGAAACTAAATGCTGCAACTAAACATTTCATAGTTCCGTATAAAGATTAACGTACCCCAAGCAAAACATACTTCTGCACGAGATCAAAACTATAAAAATGTATACTCACTTGTCTCACAGCGTATGTTACAACTTTGTCTAACGTGAAGGCAATATACGCGTGAATACCAAACATTTCCCGTAAGGTATCTTCGTACGCCGTGCTCTCCATATTACCGTCTAGGACATTTTTAACCATATCCAAAAATGCAGGATAGTAATCCTCTATTTCAATTTCATCTGTGTCAGATTTATTACATTAATTTATAATTACATGAAATATTATATCAGAATAGAATCCTCCATAACGCAATAAACATTGGTCCCTCTAAGTTCAAAAATTGACTCTGATTTTTTGTATTGCTTTGGTGTATTAAATCAAAATAGTCTCACTATTATTACGATCACGTTATGGAGTATTCTACCATGCTCGTACACATAAAGGCACAGTGTATCACTTACTTTTGGGTTTTAATCTTAAAGCAACAGCCGTGCTCTCTTTTCGCTGCTGTTTGTACCGCGATTCCTCCTCAGCAAGAGCGACAGCTCTCTCGTACATTTTCGTCAATCTTTCACAGAGGATATGGTGTAACCTCAAGAAGAGGTACCAATTATTACTGCCCATGAAGAGCGTGTACGCTTCATCAGGATCATTCGACAAGGCATGGATAGGTAATTTAATGTCTGGTTCGGTTTTAATCGACGTGGAAGACGGAATCGGAGATACCGGCGCTTTATTCCTATTCGCTTGGAGGCCACCACCCAACGGCGAAATGTTCATCGTCACTGATTGAGAATTGCTACACGCTGCCACATTCAAGTCTTCTTTTTCATCTGTTACAATAATACGAGTCGCGTGCCATCATTTTGTTATACAAACACAGTTGCTTAATACTACAAGCTCCAAAGTGGCTCATTTTCAATTCCTTATGAAAATTACAAAAATACAACGAATGAATTTGTTTAAAAATTTCTCAGAAAAGCATCTTCGCAATTTTAGTAACAGTAAAATAAACAACCTGGAATGGGCCATTTTGACTCGTCCGATACGTTTCATATTTTAATGTTCGAACAGAAGGTACACAGAAAAGTAAGAGAAAAAACTGAACTTACCATCTTCGTCTCTTTCATCGTCGCTGAGTTCTTGACGCGGATGAAAGAAAAGATCGGGTATAAAATGCTTCAATAAAAGCTTTATTCGTTGCTTGTCTTCTTTGTGGATGGCCGTCTGACGCTTCACGTGATGAATTAGAAGATTAGCTGCATCGTCCAGGACAGATTTGTCCTTATAGGGTAGCACAAGGTGTGGACCACTGTTGTTTTGCCCGTCTCCGGTACCATCGTCCACCTGCTCGTGTCTCTCGTCGTACAGTGTCTCGATTTCGTTAAATAAACTTTTGGACCTCAATGCTTTCACGTCGCTCTGCTTGAAGTTGATCCCCTGATGGTCCAGGGATTTCAGGTAGTATTTCTCGTTCTGTTCTCTCCAGATTTTGTTAAAACCTTTTTGCGCCTCCCGCCATTCCTCCTCTTTACTTTTTAGTCGCCGGAGAACCACAGGTACTGCCACTACGGGATTCCTCTTAAGGCCTTCTATGATATCGGCAGCCTTGTCGCCGTATATCCTCTTCAGGGCTCTTTGATGAATCGTAGGAGAACAACCACCAAGGCAATCGTCGAGCTTGAACTTTTGGAGCTCCTCCTGACTCATTCTACTCATTTTCTTATGGACACCCTCGAGAACCCTGATCGTAGACGCATTTGTTTCTATTACGCCATCCAGCTCGAATCTCTCGTCCTCGCAACGGTATATGAATTCTTCGTATTGGGTTTTCCTATATAAATTGCAAATTATGTGAATCATCCATTGACCGAGGATGCAAACGTGTACGGTAGAGTGGTCCTTATTTTCCGACTTTCGATTTTTTTCTGGACTCACCCTCCTAAATTTGGTATAAGCGAAATCAACAACATTAAGGTGGTAGACTCGTTTTTCTAGGATTGCAAGGGTTTAGGATGCGCCTTCTCATTTCTCGAGAGTGCAAAGATGGGGTTTTTCAGTTGAGGGCGATCGCGGCCTAGATTTATCTAACGCTTTTGACTACTGAAAAACCCCTTTAAGGGCTGATAAAAACAAATACGCGTCAAATATTTTTCTGAAAACTAGCTTACACATAAGCTTGCTTCCAAATCACAATTTAGGGGGATTAGACCAATAAAATCTCAAACAAATATTTTTCACACCTATAGTAAAGGGCCACCCTAGTACGCAGGGTGTTCAGGCATATGCTAGCCAGCGTTTTTTCTCGTAAAAGAGAAGTATGAGGAGAACAGAAAAGAGAGAAAAGTGGTACTATATTTTTTGTGAACGAATACGAATGCTGAACACCCTGCAAACGACAACAGGGACACAAACCTCGATGTTACAAATGTACTGTCTTCGGACCAAGTCGGAAATGATACCCATGTATCGTTGAGAACCTCTTTACACAACTGCGTTCTTCCTGTACACTTTGGTTGAACGTAAGACTTTGGTAACGCGCAATACGACGCCCCTAGACGTTTGCATGCCGTATAGTCGATCTCCATGGCCAGATCACCTTGAGGACGGTCTTGGTGACTCCTTACAACGTTATTTGGTAGCGCTTCGACATTCATGTTGCTGGACGCATTGGTCGTAGCGGTGGTAGAAGACTCGGGCAAATGACCCAAGAAATCTTTGAACCAGCGCAGGAGCTCAGGAAAACGACCAAGAAATGGCGTGACCAGCTGCACCAATTCGGACTTGGAAACTATTTCTTGGTTAAACAGGACGAGGCACCTCAGGAAATTGTCGTAAACTTCTTGAGACCTTAATGCTTTCCGAACCTAGAAAGTACATTCACATTCCAAGATATCCTGCATTCAACGCCACACAGAGTGGTTTATAAATATGTAGAAAAACTGTTTTATATCGAACTCAAATATTTTAGGTCTTTTAAGGTTTTTTATATATATTTTCTTTTCTTGAAATGATCTTTGACTACCAACATGTAAAATGAAGTAGAAATACTTTGAAACGGAGACTACCAACCTTGTCGAAGAACGCATAGTCGTTCAGACTGCCATATTTCCCAGCCTCTGCTATGGTAACGCATTCTCGCATGGACGACACTTTATGTTTCTTGAGGGGAGGTGGGCCGTGTTGTATGTGGTGAGAATTGCCGGCCGTTACAGAAGGCAAGAACGACGGACTCCTCTTCAACTGTCCCGTGTTGTGCACGAATTTCTGGACACTGTTGATATCTCTCACGCCGGACCTGTCCCGTTCTCGTTCACGATCCCTATGGTCGCGACTTTCACGTTCCACTGTGCCAGTGCCGCTAGACTCTCGAAGTTCTCGAGATATGTTACCCGAGTTGTTGTAGGGTGCCTTGGGGCCCATAGGCTTCTTCACGATTGTGGTGTGATCGTTAACAGTAGCAGTCTTGTTACTCTGAAACATAACAGACTAATACCAATCAGAGTTCGCCGGTATAGAAGTAGTATTCAGAAAAATGTAAATCACGAGCATTACTTGTTCTGTGTCACTCACCAGTGAGCTCTGCTGATTGGTGGCGTCCGGCAAAAATTGACCAAACTCAGCGAGCAGGTCCTCCTGGTTTTCGAACAGTTTGGCAACTTGACTGTAAACCTCTGCTTCCGTCAAGTGCTTTGCACCACCCGCTCCACCGGACCCACTCGTGCCGCCCATGTGCCCAGATTCTTTTAAGTTACGTTGCTCTTTCTGATAAGTGTGCAAAATTTCTAGGAATCGTTTATATTTGTCTGGTTGGCCTTGGAAACGGTTCTAAAGTATCAAAAAAGTTTTCCAAGATAAGATAAATGTTCTATACGTATATTATATCATTGGTTTATTCTCATGGTTGAATGCAAACCTTGATTTTATTAACATAATTGATTGCATGGTTGAATTCAACTGGCTGGCTCTGTTGTGTCTGCCCGCTGGTGGGTATACCATCTTGGGCCTGACTTAACGCTTGGCTCACAGCCTGAGCTTGTGCTGCGCTAACATGTGAATTGTTGTACGTCTGCACTGGTGGAGGCGATGGCGCATGCACTGTTAAGCTGCTGTTGGAATTATTGTTTAAAAGGTGGGGATGGTGTATGTTCCCAGACCTAGTTTAAGGAAAGATCGTGTTTATTAATTTTCAGTGATACAACCGAAGAAAACAGCTCACAGAATATCAATAATTTACCCGTGCATTATCTGCAAAACTGGAGGAGCTTTCGCTGGCTGTGTTGGCGGACTCGCTACAGGAGGCGAGCCAACATTGACCGTGCAATGCTGCGATAGGGTAGGAGTGGGACTCGGTATACTGACGGATACTTGAAATGCGTATCCTTGCTCATTCGCTTGCACCTCTATTTTGTATCCAGGTGGAAGAAACGTATTGAAACCAACGATAAGCTCTGGGTGTCCTTTGAATAAATGACTCACTCGTGTTATAACTCCTGGAGTGTCTATGCTCTGGGACTTAAATTCTTTCATAATATCCAAGAAGTCATTATACACCTACAATCAAATAAACAATACAGTTATGGGAACTGGTCGAAACTCTGCAGGCATAAAATCTCTATTGTTAGTATCATTTGAAATGTACCTGTGGCTGATCGTTAAATTTGTACTTGACTTGATCTAAGTAAGATAACGCGTCCTCTACTTTTAATCTCTGAAACTGCTGGGACCCACTACCACCACCTAGACTAGAGCCCGGCGGGGTAGAAGCTAGTGGCATTACATTGCCAGAGTGGACCTACAAACGGAATAATAAAATTTCTATGAAATTCCGTTTACAAGACGATTCAAGAAATATTATAATACAGTGGCTGAAATAGCAGGAGCAATAGAGATAATTATTTAAACAATGAATCTTATCATTATTCCAATCACTGTACACCAAGCCGCTTAGATACTATTTCCGTGAAAGTATCTTCACATGAATAATCATAAAGGCGTCAGAAAATTGAAAGGTTTTCAATATTCATAAATTATTATCATATCACATGTTACTCGAATATGGACCTTGTGCCTTATTGTTGGCTGTTGCTGGCTGTGAACTTGACTTTGTGTT
This sequence comes from Lasioglossum marginatum, assembly GCA_028455795.1. NCBI lineage: Eukaryota > Metazoa > Arthropoda > Insecta > Hymenoptera > Halictidae > Lasioglossum > Lasioglossum marginatum. Next base: position 6,007,921 of record CM052250.1, read on the forward strand.
CCTGGTGCAGGTTGTTGAGAACCCATACTATGGTTACTCCCACCACCTATCCCACTATGCAACCCTCCACCAGTATTTACATTGCTACTGCTACACGTAGAACTAAGTCCTGCAGATCCACTTCCCTGGAAAAAACATACACAACAATTTGCAAAAATATCCAGGACACGAACAAAGCGATCACGAATCGTTAAAAAAAACTAAGCTCGACACACGAAATTGACCATAAATTCTGCGTCACAAAAAAACATAACGGGTGGCGCGTTAATAAGATACGTGATTTCGGGCAACGGTATTAAAACACTCGTGTGTTTGTTTAAACAATCTCGCATTAAACACTGGGAATTACATTACGAAACCGAATTTACTAATGCGCCAATTACAAAAGCATACCGTGCGGACGTATAATTCGGCGGGCCGCTTTTAAGCGGTTTAATTTCATTTGCCGCTGCATCGGTTCTTTGCATTTGTATTCCGCGTGGAACAATTATACACACATGTAAAAAAAATAGAAAAATTAACCCTCTCCTTACTAAAGACAACTATAGTCACCACTCAGCGCTTGAGCGCCGCTACATGCTGACTACAGCCCCCGCCAAAACGTTGTGTTTGAACTTTGGTGGAGTAACTAAGGAAAGGGTTAAAAATGCGGGAAAAAATTCAAAAATCGATAAAACAAAAATTCTAGCTAATTTTTCTTAGTAGTTGTTGTGACTAGAAGCACGGTAACGCACCTTAATGGGGGACGGAGCCGAGGTGGGCACAACAATTGCTCCAGGGTATTGCTGTTGAGCTTGGGCACTTCCGAATTGTATACTTCCCGGCATTTCTTTCGAAGTAACTGATCGAACTGCTTGGCCAGGTACAACAACGCCTATTCCACTGCTTGAATGATACTCCAAACCACCTCCTCCGCCACCTAAGCCACTTCCTGCACTCACTGACGAGTGCTTTAATGTTGCTGCTGCTGGTGATGCTACCTCGTCCAGCCCGCGAACGCGTTTCATCGCAGATCACATTGGAAATGCTACGAATCGAGAGACAATTGTCCTGTAGGCGCATATTTCGTCTGTTCGTCCCCCCCCCCCCCCCCCCCCCCGTTATTCGAAATAAATCGGCCTTGGACCCATAGAAAATATGCTTAACAATAAGTACCAGGCATTGAAAGTATCCAATTTACAATATCTGATAAATAGACTGCGGATCTTGATGAAATAAATAATGAAAAAATTGAGTAGATGAAATTCAAAATTGTTGGAAAATTTTTAAAATTGAAGATGTCGATATATATGATTTTTCCTCTATTAAAATCATTACAGGAAGAAATAACATTCAATTTAATTTCTACTTCTTGCAATCGATGCAGATAATTTTTATTTTGCATAAAGATCTGCAGTCTACTGATAAAAATAACTGTGAACTTTATTGTAATATATGTACGCGAATAAATAGATTTATTTGACGACATAAACTTGATCCACCTGCTACTTCTGATGTAAATGAATGCTAAGAGGTCAAACTTTATATAGGTGTGTAAGCGCATGTGTATTCGTAAGTATAACTGACTTTCGAACCAACAACTTCAAAACAATTGTTTCCATAGTCAAAACAAATTTGAAAAATTGTTTTTGCTCTATCGCTGGCCAAATATAGAATCAGTTGAATCGGTTGAAAGAATAGATTAAGTATTATCGCTTTTCCTTTATGTTCGAATTTGAATTTCGTAGAGTCATCAAGTTACTCGAAAGTAATCGTTCTCGAGTGTAATCATCAAAAAATTAGTACTAAAATAAATACGTTGGAAGAGAACCTTTCGGTACGAGACCCTTGAAACAGTAATTTAAAGTGTTTTAATAAACAATAACATTATTTCCGGTGACTTGAAAAATATTGCTCGGAAGTTGTTACGTTTAAATACTTCGATTTTGAAATTTTTCTATAAGAACGAATTCTTCTTCGTAATATCATTGAAAGTTTAAAGTATTGTTAGTTTTATACAAATAAAACAACAAAAGGTCGGTGATTTGACTGAAATAATCGTCTGCTACGATGCTGTAAGCTGCGCGATATCGTTGTAGGTACTTATGTTTGGCGCGCCACAGGCAAACAGAAGAGCTCGTACAGCTTCGAAAGTGTTCGGTATTGTTTCGTTTACGGCGATAAAATGACGCGACGTATCCGTGCCGCAAAAGCCAAGGCACACGCAAACGAACCCATGCGCAATTCAGAATTATTGGTCAAAAATTGAATCCGATTCTATTATAGAAATCGACTTAATTCGAAGAGTCATATTTAAAAGTTTGAATGCGCCGCGCTTCGTGTGACAGAAGTCGGACGAAACCGAAGCTCCGCGAGCACTTTCCCGTAACTTTGTGCGTAGAAGAAACTTCTCGTCCGCAGATACGTAAAAGTGATCAGAAAATCGACCATAAGGTGAACATTTATTATTCTTCTCGTAAAAGAATGTGAACCAATTAAAGATCGTTGTTCTTCTGGTTAGATTACTATCGATCGCGACGATATTAAATGTGTTTATACTCCAAGTAATTAATTGTCCACGTCTGCATATTAATTCGATTAAACATTACAGTATTTTCGATCGCGACTTTGTTCGGAATGTTCAAATAGTGTCCGATCACATTTTCTCGCTTGATTTTCAAGTTAAAAATAATTGAATTACTCATACCTGCAACTGCTATATATATTGCATAATATTAAATCGTTATTGTGCACGTGGTTGTATTTTCAAATTAATATAGATGTGAAACCTTGCTGTAACAAATAAACTGTAGGGAAAATCAAAAAGATATCTTGTTAAACCTTGGATTCGATGATCTTTAGGTGATATAACCTCACATCAAAGATGCTCCATACTATATGTAAGTATAATATGGATAAAAGAATAGAGAAAAGTCAGAATTCTCTTTCGAGGAAAATCGAGCATAGTTAACAGTAGCTTATGCACACACAAAATTTCCATATTTTCGTTACTGTGATTGCTTATTGTTCTTGTACATTTCTCATTTTGCCATGCTGTCGCATGCATCCATTTATGTATTTGAAATTTTCATCATTATGCAATTGAATAAAAGAAATTATAAGATATAAGATTATGTACTATAAATAAATATAAATGTATACTGTAGACCTACACAAAAGAAATGTACATTTTAAATATATATTATTTATCAATGATTCGATTTTTTGCTTGTACACACGTTTCATTAATATTATGCATCGCTTGTGTCCATAAGCTGATCAATCCATTTTATATGCATAAATAAATGTAGTTCTGACCAGAACATAATCCTGCTATATTCACATTTGTACTTGAATATTCTCGGATATCCTACACTAATTTTACAATGTTCTACGCATCAGGGATTATTCTTTTTAATGTTTATACGCGTGTATAATATTTTCTCACACGTAATCCAGAAGATACAAAGATATAAGAGATGGAAATCATACTTTCAAAATCTGCACAGTAATATAAGCTTTATAAAAATATAATTATAACCTATTGCTTCTGTAGCTATATAATATGCGTCCACATAATAGTTTATCGTGACCTTGCACAAATATAGCGCCACCAACTCAGAAAGAAAAATACAAAACAGATATTTAATTGGTGAAGATGAAATGTAAGATTCTTCTGTAGTGACACAAACGTTATTTAATTTGCAATTACTATATAGGACTGAAAGAAGATGAAGATTCCCTGCAACGTATCCACGCTACTTTTCAAGATCCAATCCTAGTTCGTGTTCCATTATTTTCTAAGAAACGTATGCTACGCCAACTCGAAAGAACTTGAATATTAGAAACGCGCGTTACGAAGATGGACCACAGAAGAAGAAAGCTGCCTCTTGTATATAATAATTACTTCGCAAATGTTGATTGAAATTGTAAAGAAATTGACTTGTCTTATCCTGCTTAATAAAAAGTAGAAGTATTTTCTTAAAGTTCTATGTACTAGTACAACTTTCATCCTCGCGTTTCGAAAGGGCAAGGCTGATGCCCTTAATCGAAAGAAATAATAAGAAAGTGCAAAAGTTTCGATAGAATCTGAATGCATCTTGCGATCGTCATTGTTTCCTGAAAGCAATAGACAATCTTGTTCAGACATTACATGTTCTCAGTAATGAGAATAATTAGTTCTTACATGTTAGCTTGCTCGAGTGATTTTATTGCAAAAGGAAATTGAATCTTTAAGTATGACGTACGAACTCCAAACATCATGAATATTATAAAAAATACACTTGCGACTTGTTTGAAAAAGTTGCTGTACAGATCTCGACCTATGGAAGATGGTTTTTAAATGAAAATAATTCCAATTTTTTGAATGCTTAAAAATCCATGTCTGTACCCTAAGCCAGAGTATATTAAGCCTTACATTTCAAAGTTACAGTATCATTTTAGAGTTGTTAGTAAAGATGAAAGGTACACAATTTCATTATATAAAAGAGAGATCTTGTGCAGAGCATTATTGTTTCTCAAAATAAGAAATAAATTACACTTGATATCAATTCTTTTATTGCTACATTAAAACTGAGGCACTTTGAAAAAAAAAATCATTTCACCATTGTAAGTAGCAAAAATTGGAAAATATGAAATGTCATTTTTTGAAGAAAAAAAAGAGGTGAATTTAAGACACCCTGGCTTTGGGATTTGAGTTTCTTTCCCTCTCTCTCTCTCTCTCTCTGTTCACTGAATAAAAAATAACAGTGGTTTCCAACTACCATAAAAATCAATAGGAACCATATAATCGACGAGATAAATGATTTTGAACGAGTGAAAATCCATGGGAAACTTCAGCACTCAGCCAAACAGAAGAAAAAAAAAAGTTATATCAAGCCTTCAGGTCGAAATATATCCTATTCAAGAGAATCTATATGGGTCTGATTGATCAAAAGGAAATAGATATTTGTATGCAGCAGCCTAGTGCAAGATGTGTACATACCAATTTCCATCTGAAAAGAAGTTGAACGTCCTTGCATCAGGGTGATATCGAGAGAAGAGGTGTCCAGGAGCAAGTGGTCGAGGTGAAATGGTGAATCGCCGATGAAAGTTGTGCCCTTCGGTGTTGAAGATAGGTCGGTTGTCGGTATTTCTTTCTTGGTAAAATTTCGATCGCGGTGTCGGGCCTCGCGAGGGGATTTCGCTGGGGCAGAGGGACGAAATAGAGCCGGTAAAGCCAGCTGCACGGACGCGCACACAGGCCGTCCCGTGAAGTCGTCGAAGCGAGGTTTGTCAGTGTTGCACGTTTCCAAACACTTCCCGGCCCTCGACGTTACGCAATATTCCACGTAAATACATAACACATTTTCCCGTGAGCTCCAGTGAAAATAATCGTCCTGCGGTGTTCCTTCTACAAAGGAACCACCTCGAGGTACACCTCTCGGCACTCGCACCACCTCGCCCGCTCTAAATCGGTCCTATTTCGCGGCTGGTCCGAACTGACTTTCTGCACAAAAGCTTCGGCTCCGTTGTTTTTTCACGACCAAAAAATCGACGAAGCCTTAACGGGCCGGTCGGCCTGTGCTCGCGACAGGAATTCACTATGCTCTCTCTTTCCCCGGGTCTCGTTCTCAGTGCCGTCGGAATCTCGTCGTGTGTGTAAACAAACTTAATAAAATGCACATTTTCGCGAGTATCTCGAATGGATTACCGCACTTTTTCCAACGGGAAAAAAGGTAAATGCAAAAGGCATACTCGCACTCTCGAGGTACAAGGCAAACTATTGGATTTTGTATGGCAAACAAGGAACTGACTGGTCGTATAGCGGGATGAGGAAGGTGGAGGGGATCGCGCAGGACCGTATTCATCCGCTAAGCGTCTCTGTTACCAACCACTCGGGTACCTCCTGCAAAGCGTATACTCGTATATACGTGACACGAACAGGCCCTCGCCGAGCAGGAGACTTTTCTCTCATTCGGAACTTTCATTAAAAATTGTGCATCGATTATTTGCCACGGGTCTCTACTTCCACACGAACGTTACGCAGAGGCTTCTAACCAAACTTAGATCGCCCGGAATCACTCGGAATGTAAATCGCTACGGGGGCAATCGTTCGTAAACGTATTAACATGATAATTACGCACGCGTGAGCCTGTTGGAATTGTATCTTTTTTCTGCCGCTTGTCGCGAGACCACGCTCCCCTCGGACGATCGTTGACAACACTTTGCACGTTAGAATTTCGAAAAACCACGAATATCCATTATTTATTTGACCATTGTACTCCTCTCATTTTTCGTTTCGTTTTTTTTTTTCATATGCACGCGTTATCGTAATAACTGGTGGTGGTCGTTACGCGAACGAGCGAACATTCTGAAAAACGTTCTATCTATCGATACAAATAGCACAAGTCTTGAATAACACGCCGTCAAACGTTCGTTCGAACGATCTCGCACCAGAGTATTTCGTTAAGTCATGTTTCAATAGTAATACACCGATAAATTAACTTATGAAGCTACACACAAGTTCGGTATAGTTCTGCTCGCTGGTACACTATCGTAGTTCTCACAGCATATGGAATTTTAATTACGCCATAGTAGATGGCGATTTGACACGGCCCGAACGAGATGCATGGAAATCCATGCGAACTTGAATAACAGCGCGAAACATTTTCTGCGTACACTGTGTGAAACGAAAAAAAACTCGAAAACCCGACACACGGCAGCCAGTCTGCATGATACATAGAAAATCGTGTGCAATACTATTTCGGCGTGTCGTTTTCACGAAACCAATCACATTTCGTTTGCTGCGGAACGGTCTCGGTGCTTTTCACTTGAGAAAAATCTACGGTGTCGCGGAGAATCGCGCGAGGAAACTACAGTGCCAGACATCTTCCGAAGAAAGTCGTCGCATCGCGTCGATGAAATTGAAGAATCGCGTGGCGCCTAATCTGTCGGTTGTTAGTACGGCCCTGGAAATTGTGGCGGCTTCGCCGCCAAGAGGCGCGCGCAGTCCACGAAATATCCAAGCGTTTCCCCGCGGCCGACATGTTCGCGCGGCCAACAGCTGTTCCGAAAGGCGAGCGAACTCCCCATCGTAATCTGGGTCATGGAAACTGCGCAAAATGGGTTGCACTTGCACCGAGAACGCGCATTTCTTCAAAAACCAGAGGATCGTCTTCGGAATTTCGTCTGATCCTATGGCCGGAACTAGCACGCGATACGTTGCTCTCCACACTATAAATTGCCATTCGAAATATGCAACCTCCTGCGAGCAGCCGTTGCATATCTGTCAACGTGCTTGACTGGTTCCCGAGCAGAGAGCCGCGCGTCGATTGGCCGAGGATTTTCGGGCATCGACCTACGCGCGACGCTCGAATCTGGGAGTGCAACCCATTCGTCAAATTTCTATGCTTTCGAATACATCGATTTCCTTCGTACAATTTCAATGTCTATTCGAATAATACAGAAATCCATAGTACCCTACGCTCCCATATAACCCACACCAAAACACTGCTTCGTAATCCTGTATATACAGTCTGTTCATGGCACACACTTTTCATCAGACTAACATTTTTATAAATCGACCAAACAGTAATGAAAATTTAAAAAATGTACGTTGTCGATTCATACAAGCTACATACATTTTCACAATTTTTAATCGTTTATGTGAAAAGCAACTTCTACTATCTTTTTCGTGATTCAGACTAAATGCAATCTTCATTACATATCAACTAGTAAACTAATCCAACTAGCTTGGCAGGAAAACTGAAGTCGTTTGGTCCATTTAGAAAAATATTATTCTGATTTAAAGTGTATGCTATCAATTACGAGACAATGTATTTCATGTGGCAGTAAATGAACAATCTACAAAAACTTTGTTAAGCCGCAGAAGATGTGAATATTATCTACATGTCCACGGTTAAGATAGATGTATTATAGACAGCAATCTTATTTTATTTTTTTGTAAAAGAGGGTAGCAGATTCACATATTTTGTTTTACTTAAATATTTATTTCACAACAAAAAGAATTTTCTTGTGATTCTTTGTAAAGAGTCCGTCAGAACAATTTAAGATTATCGTTTAGAGGCTCTTTCTCCCTATACTTTAGCAATACAACCAGCTGGAATAGTGGCCAGAGGAACTTGTATTTAGCAGTTAAATCACCATAGCGTCTGCCATAATCTCCTTATCGTGCTGCTTTGATTTGCATAAAAACTTTCGATGATTTCCCATGATTGTTCGATGAAATCGTAGTATGTGTAATTCCTCTGAGAAGGAAGTCAAGGAGGTAAATCTTCTATCGGTTCCTTTAATTGTCTATATTGCTCCTCAAAATTCATTCCTCTGCACAAAATTTATATTTTTGTTTGAATTAAAACTTTAGTTATATTGATGCTTAAGTATTGGAGTTTAAATATTAAAATATCATGTACAGTAATGTATGAATTTTATATATGATTAATAGACTGCGGGTCTTTATGCGTCTATGGAAATATTCAAAAAATGCTAGAATATAAAATTCGATAGAATTCAGTACTATTTTTATTTGTTCCGGATCTACAAAGAGTGTTCCCATTAAAAATAGGATCTTATTTCATTGCACTCTATAAAAATTGGAAATTACATAAATATCCGCAGACTAATGATTAATATTCAAATGGAATTTTTATAAAACTTGGATTGTACAGTGTATTATCTTTCCATAGGGCCTACCAATTTACAAAGAGGTCTATTTCTTTCGTCAAGTTTCATTATAAGACTACTATAAAGATACATGTCTATCCGAGAGTAAAACTTTCGCTAAATCACGAAAATATTTCTTACAAATGGATACTGCGTTTGATAATGAAATTGAAAAATTCTCGAAGTTGGTCAGTGGACACACAGTGCGGGAGTTACTCTCGAGAGAAACTCTCGAATGGACACGTAGAAATACCTTAATACAAATAATATCGAAGTACTTAAATGGAACTTTACCTGAAATATAATATTTTAACGGTGTACAATTTTAAATAGTTAGTTATTCAAACACTGAACTATACAAATAGTCCCGGACTCAACATGTATACGTACATATTATAGAAAGCTTGTACCTATACACACAATATTTCATCGAGTATACCCTGTTCTTTTATTAATCGTTTGAGCACTGATGAACGCGATTGCGCTCCTCTGCTCTGTTGTTATGCCAAAAATGCGAAGAGCGCCATCGCGCTCTTCACTTACGCAGCGCCGATTTCCATCCCACACTTTTGGCGGGGAACGCGAGAAAAAAACAAACGATTCGAAATCATATCTATCATTACTTTCTCAATATTTTTTACCAAAATTTCATTGAATTTTCTTCATAATGTACGATTGTATTCGCAGCTTTATTAACGTTTGTTTTTGGCAGGATTCTAAAGCGCAATATGCATTCGTTGAACGTTTACTGAAACGATAGTACTGCATCGAGCGGACCAGAACCTAACTAATTTCCTCTCTGACGTATGTAAATACATACACGACACCACGTGATCGATCTGGTATTTTCTTTTAACCTTTATAAGTTCTTTTATGTATTTAGAAATTCTATTGTTCGCAGTTATACCAGGAATTCAAGTATTATAAGAATCTTGAAATATGGATAAAATATGAATAAATGATTAACTTTTAAGAATAGCAAAACTAAACAAAGAAAACGTTCAAAGGTTATTCTTGAAATTCTTTTCTTGTACTTTATTATATCATACAAATAAAGAATAAAATAATTTTCAATAGACGATAGTCTCGTTTATTTAAATAACATGTAATTGTACTATTACGATCGTAACTGTATCTTCGTGTAATAACATAATAAATCTTACCTTTTGCGATATATTAAACTTGTATGCGCGTATTTATTTAATAGATCTTTCCATGCAGTAGTCGAATTAATAAACCAGTTATCGAGATGATCCACACATAGAAAATATTGCAGTTGAATGTACTTCATAGAATAAAAATTTATTATTGTATTCTGTTGATGAAAGTAGTAGCCTTTCAGAATGTTTAAAAAAGTGATTGTTGGTATATCTGGTGGAGTCGATAGTGCTGTAGCAGCATTTATGTTAAAAAATAAAGGTAATTAGAAAATGTTGTAAGATCTAGCAGTATACCTTGATCAATAATATTATCCAAATATTAATCATAGAATTCTCAAAGGCTTCAATGTTACTGGAGTGTTTATGAAAAATTGGGATATTGCCGACGAAACTGGGAGGTGTGCCACAGAAGAAGACTATGAGCATGCACAATGGGTATGCAATAAATTGAAAATACCTCTCTTACAAGTCAACTTTGTAAAAGAATATTGGAACAATGTCTTCAGGTATTACTTATATTTTTAAAGTCTACATATTCATTCGTATATTTATTTAGGAATTAATCTTTTAACACCTGTGTCATTATCTGTAGTTACTTAACAGAACAGTATCAGAATGGTCTCACTCCTAATCCGGACATCTTGTGCAATAGACACATTAAATTTGATAAATTTTTCCAATTTGCACGTACCGAACTTCAAGCTGACGCTATTGCCACTGGACATTATGTCAGAACAACTTTCGGTCCTTTCCTCGAGAATTTCAAGCCAGATACAAGTATATATTTTCTAAATATAATACAATTATATTCGCATCTTTTTTATGCACATTCAGTCACATTTAATACTTTTCAGATGTTCAATTACTTTCGGCAGAAGACAAGGATAAGGATCAAACGTTTTTTTTGAGTCAGGTACCTCAAGAGTCATTACGATACTCTATGTTTCCACTTGGAAACTACTTGAAATGCAATGTTAAACAAATTGCCCAAGAGGTTGGACTGGATTTAGTTGCTTCTAAGAAAGAAAGCATGGGTATATGTTTTGTGGGGAAACGAAATTTTCAAGATTTCATATCAGAGGTATATATATGTATAATGTTTTCAGTTATGTATTAATATACATATATTTGTTATATAAATCTGTTGCAAGAAAAATCAGTTTCAAGGTGTCCATTCTTGATCGAAGAACTAACAGTAATTTACAATTGCACCCTTGTATTCTAATGTTAAGGTAATCTTGTACTTGTAGTATATACCAGACAAACCAGGAGATTTTGTAGATATAGAGACTGGAAAAGTGGTTGGAAAACATATGGGTTTTCATCATTGGACAATTGGGCAAAGAACAAGAATTGCAAATGGTTCGGACGCGTTGTTTGTATATAAGAAGAATGTGGAAACTAATTTTATATACGTAGTATGTAAAAATAATTTAAGAGAAGTTGTCAATAGGTATTCAATGAGATTACGATTATTTATTAATGTTTGTAGGCACCAGAGACGAATCATCCAGCATTGTACTCAGATCTAGTGAAGACTGATGTTCCTCATTGGATATCTGAAGAGCCAAAGGAACTCAATGAGCATTTTAGGATATTCAATTGTGATTTTCGATTCCAACATAGAGAGTCTGTAGTACCTTGTACAGTTCACAAGACTTTAACCAATGAATTAATAATTAGACTTAGTCAGCCTTTGAGAGCTATCACAGAGGGACAGGTATTTTTCATTTTGTACATTAATTTAAAAACATTTTCAGATCAAATAATATTTGTCCTTTCACTTGAATTTTTCATTGTGATTTCAGTTTGCAGTTTTATACAACGGGGAAGAATGTTTAGGCGGTGCCTCGATTAAGTACCCTGGAGTGTCATATTTTTCCCTTGGTCGACAACTAAGAGAGAAACATTGGCAATACGCTGACGTAAGAGAAAAGAATACGCAAACTGCTGTATAACGTGGTATAGTAATATACTGTAAAATACGATTTGCTTTTATCTATGTTCGTAAAAAATAAAATATCGATGAAAGTGCAAATACGCATAAAATTCAATCCAATCCAACTTTTTTACCTTGTACATTTTCCAATTCATCGAAAAAAGAAGATCATCAGCAACTTGAAATCAGAACTATAAGAATTTTATTTCTTGCTGTCAAGTATTTGGTCGAAACGCGACGTCATTACAGAAAGAAGGAAATAAAATCGTTTTGAAAACTTCGTTTCGAGAATATTAGAGATTTCAATATTACAATTTCTTCAAACATGATGACTCCAGAGGATGATCTTTATGGCTGCAACATAGTGTACTGGAATATCCTAGGAAATCATGAAGAATGTATTAGTAGACGAAAATTACATGCTAACAGTAAGATAACATATCAAAATAATTAAAAGGAGATATTTTCTGGAGGCATTTCGCTCATCAGTAGACTATGGATCTTTATGCACAATAAAAATGTTTTGCATTGATTGTGGGAAGCAGAAATAAAATAAAAATTAATTTCATCCCTTAATGATTTTATTACATTAAAAACAACATTACGATATTCTTAAATTTTTCTAATTCTTTTCTGTTTTATATTTCACTCAACCAATATCTTCATAGATGCATAAAGATCTGTAGTCTACACATCAGATATTAACAAATCAGTAAAGTCAGTCAATTATCTCTTGTCCTACCTTCTACGATTTCCTCCTCTTTCAGCTGTCTTCTATTTTACAGCAGTCTTTCAATGGATGTTTTATTGTACCTAACAGTATCTAGTAGATGACGATGTAAACTGTATTATATTATAAACAATCTAGTAAGCGAAGCTCCCTACAGGAGATTAGGTAGAGGCACCTTAGTTCCCTTGTCCCTGTGTTTAGTTCGTAGATCCTTGGCAACTTACGATTTCTGTACAATGCGTGAGTCATTGAAAAGACGGGCCTGGTTTTGAGTGGTCGGTCCGACCGGTTGGGTCCTGGATCATCGGCGAAAGGGTTGCGCCGTGTATGACGACAGGAATGGTCGTTCGGGGTTCTTACGTTTTGTAATAGCAATCCGGTGCTGGCGATGAGAAAAGACGTTAATAACGTCGGGGGGTCACGTGTAGAATGTAAAACAGCGCGTCGCGTTATTGAACGATAACTGCAAGTTATTAGGGTCGATTGACGAGTAACTGGACGTAAGGAGCGCGTAAAATGGCCCTCGCGGTGTGCGTGCACGTACAGAGAGCCTCCGCCTCGATTGTTGTTACCACCGCCATTGGCGTTGACCGCCGACATACGTTACATATGGAAATTGCTCCCCGTACAAATGTCGCTGGGACTAATTTGCCCCGTACGCGCAATGTTACATTAACATTCGTGCCGTGATCGCCGCTCGTACAATAGCTCCAGAGCCCAGCCGCTTGTCCTTCTTTGCGGGCGCAGTGTCACCATTGAGGAATCGGTGCTCGGCTACAGACACACGATCCGCGTTGTCTCTCCGTCTCCGGCCAGTACGATCTTTGATCTCGTATTGATCGCGAGGTGGGACCGCGGCCGATTGGTTTTCGGCGATGTAAAATCTGCGTACAGTGATCGATCCTGACAAAACACCTTGTGCAATCGAACCATGAAGTAGAGGAACCGAACTTTAGAGGACCGGGACTTGCGTTTCAGAAAAGATGAGGGGCGGGAGCAGCTTGAGCCAATACAACGACGACGACTTTTTCAGCGGAGGGCCCTGTCCGTCCTGTCGTCTGGCCATCAACAAGGAGACCGGACGCTTGAAGTCGGTATCCGAGGATTCGAGGCATTTTCCCAGTTCTCGAGTAAAATCACGCAAAGTGTTCTTTTATGTCGGACTGTCCAGGTGGTGCATGGGAGGCAACGACACTTGGCGGTTTCGCGTGAAACTGATGCTGCTGATACCAGCCGTCCTACTGCCGATCACCATCATCTTCATCGCTCTGTCGCGGTCCCAGGTGATCGGAAAAGCATCTTATCATCGGAACTACTTGATCCACGCGACAGGACGCAGGCCCGACGAGAGGACCGAGGAAACATCGCCGCGTAAGTCCGTTGTCGTCGTCGCGATTCGTAAAATGAACTTGACTTTAACGACGTCCGGCCTGTTCGCTACTCAAGGATCCGTTTAGAGCAAAGTGCGTGCGCGTGGCCGTGATTTGACGGACAGTTACGCTGGAAGGATCGCGGGAAACCATTAATGCATAATAAAGGAATTAACCACCCGTTGACTCGTAATCGCTTTGAATTCGCGGTACACGTGTGTGCAACCTGACATGAATTCGAAATTGACGATGTTTCGATGATGAGTTTCAATGAAATTTCGATTATTGATGCAACTATTAATGGGTTTCATTCCCTCTTGAGATGAAACTTTTCTTCGATCTCGCTAACGTTAATACTTGGATTTGTATTCATCCAATGTTGGACTTGTATTCATCCAATGTTGGAATCGATTCATCCGATTCCTCATTTTCTAGAAGCTAATTTAGATTGTTGTTTATGTTAGATTTGATAAAAATTAACGCCAGAGGTGCCGACAATTGCAGTGACCCGTTTTTGATGGCTTATCAAAATCACAATGAATGAATTCAACACGTGATGAATTTTGTTATTTATAATTTTAACGCATAGCATGATATTCGGAGAGCTTGCTGCTTTACTATGACAATATCTTGTTCCACATTTTACAATGAGATGCATAGTGTTTAGTGATAGAATATTATAACTATAAAGGCTCTTGATTAAATAAGTGCCGGTCGGGAACGTGTGAATCATTTCCCACAAGGAAATCGGAAATGGGTCAAATTTTGATCCGTCCTATAGTCACGGTGTTAATCAGCGCCGCTTTTAACGCGGTCACTATGACAGGGTTGCAGATGGTTGTACGTTCGCTATAGAGCGCAAAGTGTTCTGAAATTGATGCGCCGATATCTCTAGGCCATCCTCTGACATTTCCGACAGGACCGATACAGTTACGAAAATGCATACAACGCGTATTCGCGGTAACGTTACCACTTCCGGCCATTTAAATTCCAGTAGAACGGTATTTGCATGAAACGGAGATCAGCTGACAATGTGCTTTAATTGTTTCGTAATTAGAAACAGCGAGTTCTTCGGCGAGATTGCTGCCGAGAGCAAATTTTTATTCATCTCTGCCAGGAAAAGAGCGAGCGGTTACCCGAAAGAATTCAGGAAATCGCTCGATGATCGATTAGAGGCGCGATTATGCGGCTAACGCTGATTTCTGTTGGCAGCGACCAGCCATACCGAGACTGAACGAGCCGGAGAGGAAGAGGAAGACGAGGGAATCCTGATATCTGGGATGAAAACTAGCTACGTGCCAGTAGAAACGGTCCTTCCGCCGCAGCAGCTGCAACGACGCAAGAGAGAACTCGACGGGGTACATTATTCGCGAGGAAATTGAAAGCGACACCACTTTAGATACACTCTAGTCGCTCGATATAGTGTTCTTCTCGTTCCCCGATCACCTTCTTGTTCCTTTTCACCGAAAACGTCTATCTTAGCTGATCAGCTATCAATCGGTATAAAACGGGTCACCATATCGTTCCCTCGGTGGTCATGAAAAGATTCTTTGCAAACGGTATTTCCAAATCGAGTCACCCTAACAAGTGATCTAATAGATCGCCGTAGGGGAACGAAATCATGCATGAATATAATTATAATTTAAAATGGTGCGGAGCGGTGGAAAATGAGAAGGAATATAAATTACGAGAAGAAAGAATATAACTCTGTAGATCAAATTTAAATTTATTTCTTCGGAGTCCGAATTATTTCCCGGTTCTATTAATTATCCACTGAATTAGAGAAATTTCTTAACGGGTCTTTCATAATGATATACGGACGATATGCCTCGGAAAGAAAAACGAGACAGTTCGGGCAACGAGTGTCGTGTGCGCAGTAACGTTAATTAGCGTTAATCAACATCAAATTAGTGTTACTAGTGCACTGGTAGAAATATCGATCGTCCCACTGCCAATCCTCTCGTTTCGTACAAGGACAATTAAACTTGACTTATCTTCTTTCCTCCTACTGGGAGGAGCGTTCCTAAACGAGAAAAAATAACGTTTCCCAATATAAATCAATTTCAACGGCACTCGTGTCTCTCGGCTCATTACTCGATTCTTTACCCGACACTTTAAGCGTTTAATAAGATAAAGCCGGACGCTCCCGAAGCAAATGTTAAAAATTGTGTGCAGACGCAGTCGACCGACTACGTCACTGGGAAAATAGACAACTGGAGCGCGGATGAAAATTCGGACAACTTTCTGGACGATTATTATCCCGAGGTAGACAACGACAGGATAAAGGAAAACTCGGAGATAGAGAGCAACGACTATCGAAAGTTAGTGTGGCTATTGCATAATTAGCCTAGACTATTTGATATTCCCTTGACCCAGTCTCCATTGTTGTTAGCATTCAATAAACTTCGATTGAAAGATCACTAAATCTTGTCTCGACGTCATTCTAATGCGACACGCTTTCCATTCGGAGCGCAATAAAACGGCAATAAAAAGCCACGCGTCAATTTTTATCGTATCAATCTAAAGGGGACACTTCAATCTTCGAATCCACAATGATTTGAATCGCGAACAAAATTTTCTATATTACTTACAATCGTTGTAACATCGAATTTATAGAGATTTTAAGAAAATATTGACGTTATCTCGCCAGCTATGGGGAGCATCCCTGCGACAACCATAAGAACGAGGAGGAGCTTCGCTCGAGACCATTCAATGGCAAGTACGACGACAACGAGGAGCAGTCGCAGGATGAGTCTGACGAGGGTGAGCAGGGTGGCAGGCACTCGATCTCGATCGAAGATCCAGACTCGAGCTTGCCGATCACGGATGAGCAAGACGAGACAGGACCGAATTTTCACACGTTCTGGAAGGGTGAAGGGGACTCCTGGGACATCAGGGATGCTCAAGGTACGCTTGGCACGCTGTCCCTCTAGCCGACCTAGCGTAATTTCTGCTCACACGCTTTTTAAGAAACAGATGTTCGCCGCAGCAAAAATCATGCTCACGTACATGGACAGGACCGCCGATCCCTGCGAGGATTTCTATCAGTACGCCTGCGGTAACTGGGCCAGGCACAATCCCATACCGAAGGACAAGGCGGCCTACGACACCTTCGAAATGATCAGGGAGTCCTTGGACACCGTCCTCAAAGAGCTGCTCGAGGGCCCCATACCATCCGAGTTAGAAGCGAACCCTGACGACGCGACCGTCAAGGCCAAGTATTTGTTCCAGAGCTGCATGAATTACGGTAATTACAGTGGGGGGAGTTACAGGGGGAGTTTAGCACCGCTTCTTTCAAATTTAGCCAGCCAAGTATTCTGTAGTTGACTTTTACGAGCTTGATGATGGGTCATCGAAACGTTCTAACGCGCGAAATGTGGCTAGAGATCTTGGAGCAACGCATGGAACGGCCGCTTGTAGAACTCCTGGACGAACTCGGTGGTTGGCCGATCTTGAGACCCGACTGGGACCCAGAGAAATTCGACTGGTTGCTTCTGGTTGCTCAGCTGAGGCTCTACAACAACGATATCCTGATCTCAGAATGGGTTGCGCCGGATGTCAAGAACAGCGACGAATATATAATACAGGTAAGACGTTAGACGTAAGAAGGTTAGACGTTTCTCGAACAAGAATTTTCGTTGTAGTTCGATCAGACGTCGCTGGGACTTCCAACGAGGGATTACTTTCTTCAGCCGTCGAACATGATCTATCTGAAGGCGTACAAGAATTACCTGATCAAAATCGCGACTCTGCTGGGCGCGTCTTTGCAGAACGCTACCATCGATGCCGACGAGCTGATCGAATTCGAAACGAAATTGGCCAAGGTACATTTCTTATATTCACTAGTAAGATGCAAATCGAATGGATTTGATTAATCTTTTTAGATCACATCCTCTCCGGATGAGAGGGGAAACGTCTCGCAACTCTATCGGAGAATGAGCATCGGCGCGCTGAGGAATCTGGTCCCTCAAATCAACTGGCATCGGTATTTGACGATTGTTTTAGCACGGCCAATGAACGCCACCGAACCGGTTGTCGTTTACGCGTTGCAATATATCCAGGATTTGGTGAACCTCTTGTCGAAAACTAGTCCAAGGTACTCTGACAGAGATGAAATCAAATTTTCCTGAAACACGTTCCGCTCAACCGTTCTATTCGCAGGACCATCGCGAATTATCTACTGTGGCGATTCGTCAGACACAGGGTGAACAACTTGGACGACCGATTTCAGGAGGCCAAGCAGAAATTTTATTACATCCTATTCGGCAGAGAACAGGCGCCCTCGAGATGGAAAACCTGCGTTGGTCAGGTGAATTCGAACATGGGCATGGCCGTCGGGTCGATGTTCGTCAGAAAGTATTTCGACGAGAAGAGCAAGAACGACGTGAGTAGATTTTTTATGAATTTTATTGAACTAAGAAATTAATTATCCGATTTTCCTTTGGCACAGACATTGTCAATGACTAGAGAGATCCAAAGAGCATTCAGAGAACTGCTGAACGAGACCACTTGGATCGACGACGAGACGAAAGAGTTGGCTACTGAGAAAGTGAACGCGATGCTGCTGCGAATTGGCTATCCGGACTTCATTTTACAGCCGAAGTTGTTGAACAAGCGTTACAAGGATGTAAGCCTGGACGTCGACTTTCCGTTTCCCCAATGGAGATTAGATTATCGCGATAAATGGCCGACATTGCGCAAACATGGCTAATGCTCTGATACTTTAGGTCGTTATCCGCTCGGACATGTACTTCGAGAACACTCTGAATATTCTGCAACACCTGACCAGGGTGGGACAAGATCGTCTTGGCAGCCCCGTGAACAAAACCCTATGGAACACCGCGCCGGCCGTCGTCAACGCTTATTATAGTCGAAGCAAGAATAGGATAAGTCAGTTTGAGTTTCTCTATGGATAAATTGGTGGTCCTCAAATTTTGCCGACTCACAAAACCCATAAGATCAGAAATCTTGTGGAATTCCCAGAAGAAACATTGTTAAGTTATCGTTGAAAGATATAGAAATGTGGAACACAGTTTGAAGACCACTGGAATAGACAAAAGTAGAGGGAGGAAGTTGCAAAACAGAGAGAGAGAGGGTTGAATGAAAAGTTCTTCCGCAATATTTTCTGCGCATTGATAAATCATATTGCGTTGATTGCATCAGAGCCTGTCGCCTTTATCCGCTTAAAAGCAAGACCACGTAGCGTTTTAGTTGAAGAAAGCGGGGTTAATTATCTGACGCTAAGCCTGATAAGCTCTGTTTGCGGGATCATTCATTTACCAAAGAGGATCGATACTTCGACGTTCCCTTCCACGTGAAAGCATTATCGATGATTACTGCAAGATATGATTAACGAATTGTAGTGAAATCGAAATTGCAAAGTCTGTTTCCTCGTTCTTATCTTAATAATTGATAAAACAGATTCTATCGAGTTCGAACTTTGAAGAGCGGCATTCTTTTCATTCGATCCTCCGTTCTCGTCTGCAAAATTTCACATTGTGCTCAAGGCTCGACTAATTACGAACTAATTTCCACCCTCAGTGTTCCCAGCCGGCATACTACAGCCGCCATTTTATCACAGATACTTTCCCCGGAGCCTGAATTTCGGCGGGATCGGTGTGGTGATCGGCCACGAGATCACTCACGGTTTCGACGATAAGGGTCGCCTGTTCGATAAGGACGGCAATCTGCATCGTTGGTGGAAGGACGAGGCTATTTACGGTTTTCACCAGCGAGCCCGGTGTCTTATCGGTAATGGACACGTTCCCTCCTACTTTTTCAACCTCCATTCGCGAGTTCGAAAACTCGTTTAATCTTTCAGACCAATACAGCCGTTACATCGTCAGCGAAGTTGGGATGCAGATTGATGGAATCAATACACAAGGAGAGAACATCGCGGATAATGGCGGCATTAAGCAAGCTTTCCGCGTGAGTCCCTGAGAGCTTTGTTACTATCAATCTGAACCTGGCAGGCTGATACCGAAAGCCTTGGAGAAAGATCTGGCGTACTTTCATTGATATCAAAATGTTCTGCATTAAGACTTGGTACAGTAATGTCCGACTATAAGTTGTTTCTCGTTTCTGTGTTGCGACCTCGATAAAATACGCGGCGTGTTTACACTGCTCGGCAACCGAGGTAGCTCGAGCTTCGTGGCCCCTCGCGGGTATCCCCCTCAGTGAAATGGGCAGCGTAGCGGCATGCAGTTAAGCTTTCAGCACGACTTGCAGTCGGACATTACTGTAACTTCATTTCCTTTTAGTGGCTTCTCTCAGACCTAGGGAAAAGATGGTTACGGTTAAATCAGGCTGTGGACAAAACCCTCATCCTTTAAAAATGATCTTCCCAGACCTACAAAAGAGCTCTCTACTTCGACTTGGCACCCTCAATACAATTCTGAATTTGTTCTCCTCAGGCATACGAGAGATGGCTGCGCCAAAACGGGGACGTGGACGAAACCCTTCCGGGATTGAACGCGACCGGAAAGCAGCTGTTCTTCCTGAATTTCGCGCAGGTGTGGTGCGGCTCAATGAGACCGGAAGCGACCAGGAACAAACTGAAAACCACCGTACACTCTCCTGGAAAGTTCCGCGTGATCGGCACCCTCTCCAATTCTGAGGACTTCTCGGAGGTGTTTAACTGCCCACTTGGCGCGCCGATGAACCCTGTTAAAAAATGTTCCGTCTGGTGACAAGCCGAGAAACTCGTCGGTCAAGGATCGACACGAGTCTGCGCTTCGTTCAGAGTGAACACGAGGGAGATTAGTATCGCGTTGCCTCTTAGATCGTGCTGGTCGAACACGGGTGCGGGACTGTTGAAATTAACCCTGCTGTAGCGCATTTCAGGCACTCAAAGATTCTCTTGTAATCCTCTTTGGAAAATTTAAGCTGACGTCTTACAATCTGGAAATCTTGTATTCTCTTTGGAAAATATTTTAGAATTAGTATCATCCGATCTGGAAGTCCTTTAATTCTCTTCTACGCAGAATTATTAATCAGAATTGTAATCAATGTTTGAAGCGTATTTTGAAACCTGTCAGACGAGCCGAAACATAAAAATTGGAAAAGTAGTATTTACATAAATTTTTGTTTTCGCTACAGCAGGGTTTATCTTTGCTTCCCCGACACAGCTGGCGTTTTAAGTAATGCTCACGCTTAGTAAGGGTAGTAGATTCTCTAGAGCAATCGCTTCGCGTTGATCTTCAATCGCGACTGGAATATCTCTTCGTTAGAGAGTAACAAGATGGCAGAACCGTGGGGACGACATAAATCCTGAGCCGCCATCGGACGAACGCTACGGTGACCGATTAGGGGAGCTGTAACTAACAAAATACTCTGTGTAGTTTTCTTAACTAAAACCAAACCGTTAAAAGAAGATAGAAGAAAATGAAAAAAACGAATAACGTTCGGCTTACTGGACCCGAGTGTCGTGCGAAGAACAGAGGTAGATGAAACAGCTGCGCTGTTTCCGAGAAATAAAATTTGTAAGACACCAAAGACAATAATAATTTCAGACAGTCATAAAAATCTTTACAATCTATTTCCCTGTATATCCACACACTACTACATGTATTGAAATTCTTTTCGTCGTTTTATAACTTATGCGTCGCACCTCTTCTCTCCTCGCGGAATCGTATGAGCCTTTCGCGATCATTCGTCGCATCCAACGTACATCATACATACTATGGATTAGAAACGTTTACGTCCGTACGAATGCTGGGTAAAGTAAAAATTCGTCAACATTCAGCCTAGCACACCTGTCTTTGCAGATCTCCACCGACGCACACGCGAAAATCGTTTACCCATTTCATTTTCTTTTGTATCCCTCATTTTCTTTTACACACACACACACACTCTCTCTCTCTCTCTCTCTCTCTCTCTAGCCTTAGTTTCATTCCGTTATTTTGTTTTTGTCTGTTTTATACAAATTCTGCAGTCTCGCTTACGACAATAAATAGAACAATCGTTGAACGTCGCGGGTACAGGGTACTCGAATAAAAAAGTCTCGGAAAAGTCTCTCGCCGGGGTAGAAAATACAAGAAAGAAACGTGTTTATCGGTCGTAGATGCGATATCGATCGACTATCATCTCTTCGTCGCCTTGTACTATGGTACTCTATAATGACATTAAAATACTTCAGTCGAGGCAGCTTAAGTGCGCTTCAATCAATAAAACTTTCCTTCGATTCGTTATTGACTGGTCGACGTCTCGATCGGCTACCGAGAGACATACACACGCACACACGCGGATATTGTTTATTTAAATATTCCGGTATCCGGGAACCATCCAGTGAAACATCAGGTTGTTTGGGAAAGTCGCATTTAATTAATCTACAAGTGAGAATCTTCTTGGAGGTGTACTACAAATGAAAAGTAAGTCAATCCAATGCTAGATTTCCTCGATAAATTAATAATGAAGAAATTCATGCAAGAAATTAAAAGTGTAAGATGATATCTCAGTCTGAATACATAAACACGTATTCCAAACAATTATCCCAACAATAAAACAAAGGATTCATGATTAAGATATGACTGAAGGGAAATGTCTATTTTGTGTATTTAACCAGGTGTTCGGATACTGGAATAGATAGTGAACACGCAGACAGAAGGGTAGAAAGTTTCACCAAAAATTGTACAATCTTATCTTTACAATTTATTTACGTATTGCCATTCGTATCGAGTAATTGAGTGTAACGAGTAGTAAAAATAAAATCGTACGTGTACGTCGCGTGATCAATTATTTAGTATAAAGCAGATTCGACCGTGGAAGATATCGTCGATCTTTAAACAAGGATCTCTTCGTTTTCGTCGTGTCGATATTAAAAATCGTGCGTTCACAAAAAGTCTTTATACAAAAGTCCGTTTAAATATTACGACAAAGCTCGATTCGTGTTCTCGGTGTTTCTTTTCTTTTTTTTTTCTTGGTGATCGTACAGAGGTATGCTTCATACTAATTAATTCTCGTTAGCGTTTGTGGCCGACGGCCGTATTGGTTACAAGACTCGCGGCTGTGAGTTGTACTGGTAAATCAGGAATTTTCTGGATAATTATCTTGCCCTTACAATACACGAGGGTACTCGTACAATGAAACGTACAATCCGGTACGATTATGAATTCTCTTCTAAATGAACCGCTCTATCGAGGTCTAGTTCTCGAGATGCACAAGCCAAGTCTCCATCCTTCGATAGAAACCAAAAGAAAGTCAAAACGAAGTGTTTCTCATTCTTCATCTCTCCGTTCCCGTAATCCTTTTATTTTTCGCCTCGTTTCTCAATCTGCATTGTGCACCCTGCGTTAAAGAAAGCACGCTTCGCCCCCGTCTCTCGAAAACCGTTTCTTGTTCGTTTCCCCCTTTTCCTTTTTCTTGTTTTAATTTTAATGCAGATTGCGTATATATAATTATTTATATATAGACATTCTCGGTGTGATATTAAATACCACGTGAAATTCGATGGCCTTATATCCTATTATGTATAGCCATTACAAATTATACGAGAGTTTAGATTCCTTTACCTTCTATGACGTTTTATCAAAATTGGCCTATTAAATATATAAATATATGTTTCGCGTGTGCTACTTCCATCCGCCCGATCCCAACTCAAGCGGAATCATATATGTATATATATTTATAATTATATATATATACCTTAGAGCTCCTGTTCAACTCCTATTACCACCGTATTACGTATACGTATTGCGTTTAACAAATGTATCTTCACTTATGCAGAAACTGGTACTCCAGAATGTCCTCTTCATCTGGAAAACAGAAAACAGACATTCTTTTATGTCTCGTTCGTTCAGACGCCGGCTCCTCTTAGCCAAGCCGGAAGGTCGCTATCTTAATCTCAAGGCGAGGCGACGCAACGTTTCCATTTCTTCATCATTAATTCCAATGAATCATCTCCTATAGGAAATACTGGCTTCGATACCATCTTCAACAATTGAAAATGATGCCAACTCAAACATGACTACCTGTGACAATTTCTTTTTTTATAGTAAAAATGGCAGCATGAGTCTTCTTAGGCATACTTTCAAAGTTCATAATTATCAAGCAAACTTATTTAGAATAAAATTGAACATACAATCAGATTTTATTGTTTTCGATCTAATTCTTTAAGAAAGTCAGATTGTACCATGTCCATTCATTCAAGTGCAAGTGCATGAAATGATCTGTTTCATGTCTCAATTCTCTGTCAGTATTTTTCTGTGAGAATAGAGAGACTAATGATCGTGCGTGTGATGCATTTCCTTCCGAGAAAGATTCCAGATGCATATTAAGAACATGGTTCAAAATGATCGTAAACGTGTGTTGCGTCGTCTCGCCTCGCTAGGAATGATTCAACGATTATCATAACAAGACTGGCCAGGTGAGGGGATCTGCATGTACAGGTACAAAACTACATGTTCGCCTTGTGTATGATTTATGCAAGAGCATTGTACAGGCTATTTTCAAATACACACGAGTGTTCTCTATGCTACTAAAGATTCCGTGGACGCATTCGCATTTGTACAGACACGGATGCTCGTATAATGCTGTGTGGTTCGTTTAAACAAGCAGTCAGAGGTGCAAGAATATATTGAAAACTGGCATCGATGATGCATTCGCAGTGTGTCTCGGTCGGCTGTGTGAGAATATAGTGAACGGTATCAACTGAACATAATCTTGTCAAGGGAATAGATACTCTTACTTGAAACCAAATCCAGAAACAAGAAACTCGACGGTCTTTCAAAAAGAAAAGAAGAACAAAGGGTGTCTTTTAATTTATCTCGAAAGATAACGATTCCGCAAAAACAATGAGCTCACGTTCATTTCAAATGTATATTCAAGCTGTGTACAACTATTCGATAAGACAATTCGCCTCGCAGAAAATTTGCCAAATATCTCTCGGCTCAAAATTTCATCTTCCCCAAAGCGAAGCATCTTATTAAAAAATTTTCTATTTACAAATTCTATGATTCATATGTGGAATCATTAGCTTTTTCTACGAGCTAATCGACACCCTGATTAATTTCAATAGAATCTGTGTCAATGGCAGATATTAGATTACAGATTACCCTCTAATAATCGTATGAAAAGAAAGATACAGAAAGAAAAAGGGGGCGAGCGATTGGCTCGCTCGTCCCAGGCAAAATAAAATACACTCACAGATATTGTCTCTGCTATTGTTGTCCAAATCGCTAGTCTGTGTGTGACTCTCCTCGTGCATACGCAGTTCTGCATCGACCGTCAGCGCAGCACAAGGCATAAAAATGACTCGATTACGTCTTTGACACGGTGTGATCCACATGCGCACAACGTAAGTTGCAAAGGAAATTTGAGTCGTTTTTTTTTGTATTATCGGTTGTTGTTGTTGTTTTTTTTGTATTGTTAGACAAAAAGCAGCCAGGTCCTTTTAGAGCAGCACAATTAAATAGAAAAATAAAATAAACGAAATTCCTAGTATATCTGCGATCCACAAAACTTGCGCGGCTTCTGTTTCTTCGATTTCTTTCCTTTTTCTCGATCGATTCGTACGACAGATCATTTTGCTTCGAACTCAAGTCTTGTGTTTCTCAGACATACTGTACACAACCTGTCTGCAACATAAAGTATGTATATATTTTACAGAATAATATATAATGGTTGGTATCATAGCGATAGATTGATAAAACAGTTTGCGTAACTACTTCTTCTTAGATTATCGAATTACATAGTAACGACGATCGAAACGAAAACATTTTGTTGGAACGAACGATTCGAAGTTATCGGTGCGCAATTTTCCAATGGAACTTTCAATGTACATCCGTGCATCGATGCGAGCCGAAGAAGAACCGTTTTGCGCAATGTGTATAGTTCAATATTTATTAGCTTCTACGGGGTCGGTATAAAAATGTATTCGTTATTTAATTAAACAAGCTGCCAAGCAGACGCGGATTTTACTTTGGAAAATTGCACAAAAATTTGCGTGTTCAAACATGGTTGTACGTTATACACATATAAAACGATATTGGTAATATCCACTAGATTATACACATTGTAAATATTTAAAAAAAATAGAAGACCAACAGGAATCATTATTTGTGTCGGTATAAAAAGCTAGAGCGAGAAACCCCTGTAGCAAAACGAAACAACATTGAAATTCTGTTGCATCAAAATGCTTTTGAACTCGTTAAAACCATATTTGAAGGAATCTTGTATAGTTCGTCTTTTCTCTTCACACGCGAATTTGAATAACTTTCTGGCGGATTTTGTTGTTTATATATATGTATAAAAAAAGAAAACAAGGGAAGAACGTCATTTCGATGTAACAAGGTACGCTAAATAATAAAAAAAAAAGTTCGTACAATAAACGCAACGGCAAGACGCAATTAAAAATGTGTGTGACGAAGTTCGTTGAAATTAAATAAGCTTATGTGAAGATGCAGAAGATACTCGATAATTATAGATAAGATGACAATGAATGAACGTAAACGATAAGAAATGCATACACCTGGGAAAGCGTCTATATAAATTATGTGTGTCGCAAGTATTCATTTCTTTCTTTCATTGTTTCAGTACTTTCTCTAACACTCATAAGATGGCACATTTAATATGAGCATAATTTGTTCTATTTACATATTGTCGAACCTGTGATTCAGTACCACATAACATAATTGTAAACAATTTCTCTCGTCCAAATAATAACGTGAAACGGTAGGAATACAATTTAAAAAAGGGTCCATCACGCACGGACTATATAATCAGCTTAAATGATTCACCGATATTCGCTCAATATACAATATTATTGTGTATCGCATATTTGTTTCTCTTTGTACATACAGAAATCTTTGTTTATTCCGTTCCTCTCTTCTGCGTTCGTTGGCAGCGGCTTATTATATAAAAAGAAATCACACGCGTTCCACGAGAAGCAATGATCAGTGAATCATTTAATATTGTTTCTTTTTTTTGTGTAAACAATATCCTCTCGATTTTAAAGAAATAGCTGCCCCATTGTCGTAGACAATCCTAGAACGCAAGCAATGGAAAAATATTAATAAAAATACGTACCTTTTGTTCAATCATTTCTTAATAAAATAATTATAATTTACATGCATTATGTATATATGTATATATATATTTATATATAATATATGTATATATATTCAGCAAATTATTCGCGCTGTCTCGTTACTTAAAAGAAAGATTTTTCGACGTAATCCGTGTTATTTACATGACCATGCTTGTGCTCTACTTTCATTGTGCGTTCGTGCTTTACATCAACAATTACAACCACAATAATATATATGTATAATGAAGCGTGCATTATAGTGTGTTTATAATAATAAACCATTATATGGAATTAAATACTGATCTCTTTTTTTTCTGTTTTCAATCGTTCAGAATCTTTTAGCTAGTTCCATTATTGCTGTATACTAAAAATTCAACCACGGCAGTTGCATGTCTCATGCAAAAGAAGAGATTTACTCGACTTCACAGCAATGTGCAATTCAACGATCTATTGGCGTTCGATTTTGTTCAAACATTCGGCTTTGCATAGAGGTACAGTTATAAATATGGGCTTCGTTACGAAATGCTATGCCCCGTAAACAAGGAGCACGCGACTGGAAATAATCTTTTCAAATTTATACTCGTGAAACGATCAAAGTAACGGTAAAAGATCGAACCGGGATGGGAAGAAGAACAGCTACAGAGACAGAGATCTAATGGAAATCTAGGAGAGTTTGAAATTGAAATATACTGTCTTTATTACGACATAAAAAATGCCTGTTTTACTCTTTGTTGAATATTCAAAACGTTACGGTCCGATGCAACTTTTCTTGACTATGATCAGCATTACGAATTCACGTGTCACATGCAAACATCTGGACGAATATAAAGAACGAACTTTTAAGAATATCGATTACTGTAAGGATACATAGTACGAGATGGAATGCAAAGTGTTGAAACGACACGTAGAAACAAACTGTTAATAGATCTCAAGTACGAATTACATAAACCTGAAAAGTAAATCAACTAGGGCAGCGAATAAATACTTTGAAATATTACCTAGAGTAAACAGAGAACATGCACTAACGAGACACAATAATTTTTGCTGTTGGTGTTACTGGAAAAAGAGAATAGATGGAAGGTATTATTAATCCTCGGACGTAGAAGAATCTTCTAATAACAAAAAACCCAGAAGGTAACAATATTTGTTTTAAAGTAGTAGATACTAGTCCTAGAGAAGTTTATTTTTCGACGTTCCTATTTTCCACAATTTCAATGTCATCTATATATCTTTTAAAACATAGAACATAAAGAACACAAACATACAAGTAAAAAGATTCAAAAACTCTGCTCCAAAAATGTAGAATCAATATTTTACTAAACGAAAAGGGATGCACAAAATATAACAACTACTTGTACAATGTATGAAAAACACTAGTGACCTTGAAGTGTCGGAAAACATGACCTTGAAAAGAAGATCCTCTTCGTTACAATATTTATCCCTTCAAAGCAAACTTTCAAATGACTAACATAAACAATCGTCAATTTAAGCTGACAACTGGAAATGAAGAAGTTCGATGAAGCTTATGGCAAACCTGGGTCACGATCGACCCGTCGTCTGAGGACCAAGAATAAAGATTGTATCTAAAGACTTTTCTCATTGAACGTTTTCAAAGTATTCATTCAAGTTCGATTGTATGTCTTGCCTCCAAATTTATAACTCATCTATTTACAACACCGGCATCTACATAACATCAACAAAGAATTCACAAGGATTTCCCATCGCAATGCGAAATGACTGTCTACTACCAGATAAGTCTTGTTGGTTCTGTTGATTCCCTGAACCAGTTCCTGTCTGCACAGACTGTTCAGAACCACTGGAACGACTGCGACTACCATTCGATCGTTTTCCATTCGAACCGTTCCCATTGCCAGAATTCTTACTCGGCATTGTTGGCACCGATGGGATATGCAATTCGGACTCGGACGCCGAAGAACAAGACTTCAAGTCATGGATTGGTTCTTTGCAAATGTGTTCGCTACCTGCACTACTACCCCCTGTTGAAACACATCGTTTTGAACATTCATCCTGTGTCCTTAAAGTACCAGGCTTGGGCAAATCTTATTCAAAATACAGACAAAACAATTTTAAATTATCATTTATATTAACATTTACACTACTTTACAGTTTTTATTTTACTTCACCCTGTTGATTCTAAGGGGGTTGTCTCGTGTAAACAGGTCAAAAGATCCATTTCCTTTTTCATTAATTTTAAACCTTCATTTATTTGGTTCAGAGTCGAGACAACCCTGCAATCAATTATTTTTATTCGTGGAGTAACGTGTAAAAAGTTACCAAGAAAAACGAATGCTAACATGAGACTAATATGATTTTAAGGGGGTAGACTCTCGTTTCCAGGATTGCAAAGGTGTGGTATGCGCCTTCTCATTTGTCGATAATGCAAAGTCAGATAGAAGATCAATTAAGGCCACGATTGCCTTCAAAAGTCCTATTTTTACATTTACGAGGCGTAATTTGCATTATTCGGAACCATAAAGCTGCGACAGCTACATGCTGCCGAGTAATGAAAATTACGCCTCGTAAACGTAAAAATAGAACTTTTGAGGGCGATCGCGGC
Source organism: Lasioglossum marginatum (assembly GCA_028455795.1). Classification (NCBI taxonomy): domain Eukaryota; kingdom Metazoa; phylum Arthropoda; class Insecta; order Hymenoptera; family Halictidae; genus Lasioglossum; species Lasioglossum marginatum. The sequence goes on from CM052250.1 coordinate 6,037,365, forward strand.
CTAGACTGATCTTTTATCTAGCGCTTTCGACTACTGAAAAACTCCAACTTTGCATTATCGAGAAATGAGAGGGCGCATCCCGCACCCTTGCAATCCTGGAAACGATTCTACCCCTTGAAGACAAAACCAGGCGAAATAAGATAATATTTTTCAATGCCCATGCCTGCAAAATGCTAATGTAAGTCTCACCTGAGCCACTGTGAACACTCTCTTCTCGATGATAACCATAGACAGTTGGTTCATTAGTGAAATTAAATGGCATTGGACTATAACCAGTTGCAGAATGAGGTGCATACGTTCCTGAATAAGGCATGTCCCAGGCATTTGGTGGCGGTAATGGTCCAACGGTATCGCAGTCTAATTTCATGCTGCTCATGGCTGAACACAAGTCACCGAAAATGTAATAACATTGTTCGGAGAATGTTATCTTGTTCACTGTATGCCTAATGAAGCCAGCTTTCAGCATGAGGGATGCGTATTTTCTGGCATCGCGACGATCAATGAACCCTTCCACGTGGGTATTAAGCCAATCCACCACGTCTGCGCCAATAAACGCATTTGGTATTGTTATTTTAAGCCACATACGTTCACGGATTTCTAACCCTGAGTCAGGTCGAGCCATTGCTCTTACTACTGTGGGCATGTCAGTATTGACTGTGAGGTGAAGCTCTTCTAGTGGTCCTAAGGAAAAGTTATTATTTACTCTCCTATTATTTGCAATATCTTTCTTTCAGACCTATATTATTGTTCTTGTAGAAAGAATAATTACTTTCTGTGTCTGGTAGAGTGCTCGCAAGACTGCTCGATGTCGATGTCAGAGTTGTGGCACTTGGAGGGCGTGGAGGGAAACCTTCACCCCTTATGGCAGCTGTGTGTGCCACCCAAGCACCAGGATCTATAGGTCGTACAGGTTCTGTACGTGGTATTGTGAAGTATCCTTTTGGATTAGGATCCCAACACTTTGCTACTACTAGTTTGATTGGTCTGAAAGATTCATAGATCTGTGTTATTTTACCGAATTCCTATAAAATTCAAAGCATCATTAGAGCACACATACCCTGGTTTTTGAACCACTTCGCGCAGTACCCTAACTGCCTCATCATTAGACATGTTCTCGAAGTTAATATCGTTTACTTGAAGAATCATGTCGCCAGGTTCTATTCGACCATCTAAAGCAACAGCTCCCCTGTGCATACCAAAATTAACATGTCAAAGTTAATTACTTCTACATGTAATTATAATATTTTTGTTGTGCACTCTGTACTAATGTAGTTTATGATACAGAGCCTGCTTTTTTTTAATGTAAGTGTGGATAAATTGAAACATACCCTTTCATTATGGAACCAACATAGATACCCCCATCACCACCCTTGTTACTTTGACCAACAATACTAATCCCAAGGAAGTTTACAGTGTCCATATTTAATGAAACTGTTATAATATTTAAGGACATTGTACTGTCTGTGATACTGCTAAAGGATGATGTTCTCGACATAGGTAGTAATCTGTGACGCCGTCTTCTTTGTGGTCTACGTCGATCTAACATTGAAATGCAAAGATTAATTCTAGAGCCTGATTCTATACTTTTCGAATAAAAGAAAAAACATTTCCGAGCTTCGGTATAAATTTACCTAATGTAGCTCTGTCGACTGTACTACTCATATTAGTGTGTCTGCCTGTTGTCGATGTTATACGGCTACTTGCATCGTCATCCGACTCTAAAAATGTGGTTGTCTCTAAATCTGAACTTAAAATAGAAGCAGTCTCATAACCATGGCCTGATCTGTGTTTCGAATGACCATTTATACGAAGTCCTGGGTTAGTAAACAAATGAGAATAATGTTTAGATAACAGTGATTTTTTATGATGATCAATTCTAACAAAAGTATTATAGAGAAGAGTATAAATAGAAATGACTAGAGCCTTTACTAATTAAAGACAGATTAATCGAGATGACATACCATTGTACTTGTTTTTGTATTTGTCAATGTACTTGTCTGAATGGTGTCTTGAACTTTTATGTAAATGATGCCCTTGCCGACTACTTATAATACTTTCAGTTTCAGTTAGAGTGTCGTCGTGAGAAAGTGGTGGTGGGCCACGATTTGTGTGACCAGGTGTCACATGATCGACACGATCATGCTTTGCCTCGCTGTGCGCCACTGAATCTGTGCATTGAGATGCACCATCTGACACATTGCTACCCTCAGCAGACACCAACTGATGGTAAATATATTTGTTTATTTTAATTATAATTTACCCAGTTCTGGAGTAATCAACCCTTTAACTGTTCCACCCTTAGAACACTTAATTATATCTGTTGGAATCGATGATAAAAGAAAATGTCTAAGTCATTGGAAAGTCATAAATGTTTCTCTAAATGGAATATTGTATTCTGAACTTCATAACAAAACATTTGTGTGGGTGTATATGTATATCGTACACAGTCAAAGGGTTAATACTTCCTTAAAAGTAATTAAAACATTAAGGTTTCTGTATTCTACAGTACTCTATTGTATTGTTTACATGCTGCAAGTTTTGTGGATACATATATAGTCACAAAACTTGTGTAGATTTTTATAAATATCCATACTATTTATAATCTCTTTAAAATCAATATCTTTAAAGTTTATGCTTTAAAGCTCAGTTCGAGATCCATTTCATACATTTATAAATTGCATATATAACATAATTTTCATAAATTTCAGTATTAAAAATATTAATTAATAAGAACTTGAATTGGAAATCTTACCCAGGAGACAACCCGTCCATTGAAACAGGGGAGGTGAGCATCATCATCAACAATTTCTTCTTTTACAACTCTGTCAAGAAGAAAAAAAACATTTTATTGCATCAAGTCAATCGTAAAACCATAATCAATTTTAAAGAATAATTTACTACATGTGCATAGATTAATAAACAATGAACAATATATAATAGAAAAGTGTAATGTTCAATTCCAATTTGATTTTTTAGTTAAACAACTTATTTAAGTCTTAGGTTAGGGTTAAGGTATTTTCTTTGGGCGCCGCGGCTTCCACTTCAACATTAGATTTCATACAAAATCTAAGAAACACGGATTTTAAAAAATGATGTTAGAAAAAATATTAGAAAATGTAGTCTATCAGAACAATTTTTTTCAATGTTCAAGCTAAAATCCTTTTGTATGTCTACACCTAGGTCACCTCAGTGAATCATAATAGACAAATTTGAATTTTACCGCGATTCGATCGTCCTTTATTTTTCGTACTACATATATGAATTGTTCAATTTTTATTCAAATTATATCGAATTATTGTACAATTAATTTATTGGATTATGACAATACTGGAGCCATGTCATTACATTTCGAAAGAAACGTTGCGAATAAGGTCAAAAACAGAAGAGCGACGGTCCCACGAATAACTGATAGTTGAGAGTCTCATTGTCCCATTTCGGAGATAATATACAATGAATATTGACAGTAGATACAATGTATAAACGGGTCAAGAGTGAAATCAATCGATCCTTCTAAAGAAATAATAGATTAATTTAGTTCTTTATTTATGAAATAAATTCAACAGAATTCAACAGAATTATAGACAAATATTCGTCGGAACAATCAAATGTTAATGATAAAGACAACGAAAAAATTGTTAACAAATCCAACATTTTTACGAGAAAGTCATCCTGAATATGCAGCGGGCGTTTAATGTTGAGTGCGTATAGTCACCTTTTTAGTAAAGAAAGGTTTAAAACGCTTCACATATATCGGGATTTAAATGGACCGAGTGTAGAATGTGAATCGACTGTCGGGAAATGGTACGCGGAGCAGAGAGACGGTAGATAATTGTCAAAATGTGACTGTCGGACACTTTGTGCATCCCTTTGTGGTCCTAGCTATTTTCGTTCCACTTAGTCCGCATTTATTTTACCATTTCCGGACGTCATTTAATTCTATTTAAACATTTCGAAATTTAATCAACGAAACAAAACATTTTCGCCGATATATCCATATCGATGTATTATTGGAATCCGACTTACTATAAATAGACTGCGTTTATAGAAACGTTCACCCCTGTCATACAAAATGTATGACAAAAACGAAATGAAATATAAAACTGTGAAGAAGAAATAAACGTGTACGTAGCTCAATTTTGATGTTGCATAAAAATCCGGAGTCTAATTACTAGACTGCGGATCTTCATGCATTTATAGCAAAATTGAGTATATGAAATTCGAAATTGTTGAACAATTTTAAAAATTAAAGATGTCAATATATAATTTCTCCTCTATTAAAATCATTATGGGAAGGAGTAACATTTAATTTAGTTTTTATCTCTTGCGATCGATGCAGACAATTTTTATTTTGCATAAAGATCTGCAGTCTACTAATTACAAACCATAGCTTGTACTATTCCGCATAGAACACGCACCAGAAATTTCCTCTTACACATGTTCCCCATATAATAAAACAAGTCATCCGGCTGGCACAAGCTGCCCAACCCCTCGTGTTTTTATCGGAAAGAAGAAACGTTAACACGTATGTCATTTTCGTATAAAAAGGTACCGATTCGAAAACAACTTCGAAACAAAACTACAAATCGCTAACTACCTTGACATAACCGTGCGTCTCTGTTCGAGCGTAGAGGTTGCTGCTCCAAAGCTAAACACAGCAGCTGTTTATCTTAATTCCACAGCTCGCAAATTACAAAACGTGCGTGGGAGACGAAAGGAAACCCGAATGATGTATCGGCTGTACACAGAGACGACGGTAGGAAAAATATTGGGAGTGAGGAGGATCGATTGAAAATAGGGAAAAATTGTTGGTAGGCTCGGCGGCTAGCTGAAAATATGATGTCGAATCGGACTGGACGTAGGACCGCAAAGGGTTAAATCGCGGGGCATTGACTCATCCCGAAGATGAAAGATAAGGTAGCCAGGACGGTGACAATCGTAGACTCCCATAGAACGAGTACGCGAGCCTCGTTTGCGTGGGCAGACACGCGCTAATCGTTGATCGATTACTCACCCGAAATCATCGTCCATCGATTTGAAGAAGTACTTGTAATTCGGCCGATTCAAGACATTTTTGAAGTCGGCCAGAGTGACCCTCTCCGGTGATATGGTGAGCTTCACCAGGTACGGAGTCTCCTCGTCGTCGATGTGATAGATGATCTTCGTCTCTTCCATCGTCTCGGGATCCTGTTATTACGCGTGCATTTGCGAAACGGGGGAAACAAAAAAAATAACTGATCGCACCGAAGGCCCCTCACTAACTATGAAACAATTCTCTTGAACCAATATGGCGCGTCACAGTTCGAGCCAAAGCCCTCGCGCGTACGAAGACCGTTCGCTCATGTAGCCCGTATTCGCAGCTTACGCGAACACGGCTGCGTGCAACATTATCGAGAACGCGTGCAACCAGTTACGAGGAAGCCATTGACATTATTCGAGACAGTCCCGCGCGACGCGTACACGGTGCAACCGACGAAATGAATTAAACGTCAACATTCTCGCCGACATTACACACACTCGCGGCGGATCGCCCGATATACTCGACAGTACGCTCGACAATTCGAAGCGAACGCAGATAGAAAGACGATCCGCGGAATGATTTTTACACCCTCCCGGCCATTCGACGGATCCTTCGACAGATGGCGTCGGAACACCGCTGTTCAATATGGCGAGGGGTTCGGGTTCGGACTTAGACCTTAGACCATATATACTTATAGACACGACATAGCTATAGGATATGCACAACGTTCCAAGATAATGGAATATCTGGTGCTCGCCATTGACGTCACAAGATAATTCAAAATGATGGATAGCGATATGAAGGCGAGGTATACAAGTATACTTGTGCATTATTTCGTGAACATTTGAAAAAATGGTGCAAACTTGTTGCATAAAGAATTGTAAGGAACGACAAAACCGTGATACAAATATCAGAGAGGATACTCTCTGGTGTAGGCTTGACACACCGACGTGTGGTCTCTCTTGCGCTCTCTACGGGAACAGAGCAGACAACCAATGGACCAATAGAAATTGAATACCTTCCAGCGATTTATTTCCTCACGCTATATGCTTTTCGAAGATTCAATTTTGAAATACTCGGTGAACCTGAATCTACGCTGGGTCCTATCGAGCCGGGTTCTATCGAGCTGGGTCCTAGAAACGCTAACATGTATTGAGGGGTACGTATAGTAAATGTTTTCCTAATTTCTTTTTATGTACAGTTTATTTTAAGGTGCTCGCATTAACTGCGCAGTCATTAAATAATCAAGTATTTTCGTCAGCAAATAAAGTGTCTGCAAAGGAAATATATAAGTTCCTACTAAATCTTCATAAATAACAATTAGTATTAATTTTCATGGTTTGTTATGTGGAAGAGGTATTCGACTGCGGATCTTTATGCAAAATAAAACTTGTCTGTATCGATTGCGAGAAATAGAAACTAAATTGATATTGACATCTTCAATTATAAAAATTTTTCAACAATTTTGAATTTCATCTTCTCAATTTTGCTGTAAATGCATAAAGATCCGCAGTCTAATCATGATTTTTCAATTTCTTGCCGATTTCTAACGTTCTCTGTAATCGATAACCGTTCGATTCCGACCAATTGCGATAATCGAATCGTGAGATAAGCGCGCGCAGGTTTCGTGCGCGGCCATAATTCTTCCTCGGCGCTTGACAGACATTGGACGTACAATTTAGTAGTTATACATTACTTAGTTTGTTTAAATAAATCTATCAAGTGTCGCAATCAGGCAGTGGCAGAGAACGGAAAACGAGCTTATAAGACATCGGGAAATGAAGTTCCAGGTCCGATCAGATTTCATAAACTAATTTTTTGAATAAATATAGTAATGGTTCCGTTTCGTGACAGCCAATCTCCACGTGGTGAGACTTGCAAAATCGATGTTATCTACGATGTTGAAAAACATTTTAATCGTGGATCACATTAATCACAAATCAGAAGATTAAAAATGCAATTCAGAATTTTGCCTAAAATTTCAGAAAAGTGAACAATGATCCGTGTTTTTTCGTAGTTCCCTAAATCTCAGTAGATCAGGGCAAACCTAGTCGAGGGATAGTGAAGATGAATCAGTTAGTAAAATAAATAAATAACAATTTATTTTCTTGAATGCGATACAATACATGTTTTTGTAACGTCGTCTTTGTTGCGACGAATCCATCCAACGTTGAAACGTAATACTTCTTCAAAGGAATATCGTCACTTGCGGTTAACTGCAGGAAGACAGTAGTTGCATTTAAACTACAAATTGTTATCACACGTATTATTCCTGTGGATATGTTCGTGTGGATGGTACATGCCTAAGGTAGGCTGCGTAATTTTCTTACAATTTCTTCAATTTTTTCCTGAAATAAATTACGCGAACCGGTTCTATCGGTGATCATCTTTTGTTTTGCAATAATTTAATGGACAGTCAGCTGAATGACGTATGTATAGGAATGGCTGTGATTCCGCGTGAACAGAAATAGATGCATAAGCGTGGACGATGCTTAGTGGTTTTATTGCGTTATATTGTTCACGTAATTATGCCATTTGTCTTCCCAAAGAGACAATGCAGCTTTTTTTTCTTCATCATCCAAGCTGCTGTAGACGAGAGAATTGATTGCGAGTTGTTTCAGCGATTTTAAATCCGCGTGCTCGGACATGATCGCCATAAAAGCTTCGTAGAAGTCGTAGCTCAAACCTCTGGCTCCCCAAAATCCTGGATCGTCATTAGAGATCACCACCGGGTATCCTTCGGCAAATAACCGCCTGGCTGCATGGTTCCTCAAGTCGTCGACTAGTTTTAAAACTTGATTCGAAATGGGATTCACTTCTATGGCGATGTCCATCTGCTTCGTCATTTCGAGGAGGAAGGGATGATTAGCTAGTGCGTACCTGTTAAAATATTTTTTAGAAATTTTCAATGTGGAGAATGTCTTTTTCTATGCAACTATCGAATCAGTTGATTTTTCCCCGTTTTTTAAAAATTATGATATATCGGTCATTGTGTTCCAGAATTCATTTAATTAGAATTAATAGAGTGCTTATAACACGTCCAAAATATTTTATTTCAACAAACAGAATTCGAGAGCACTGATAACTCTTAAGAGAACTGTAACAATTCTCTGTATGATGAATCAGTTTATGATTAACTATTCACTGAATTCATGAATTCTCGTTAACGAAGTACTAATAGAATCAATCATCATCGAACACGCGATCGCTGTACATTCGCTCCTTTTTAGTAAGCTACAGAGCTATTCGATTCATAAAGTGCTAGAGTACTTAGCAAATTCTCAGAGATAAAATCAATCGAATACTAAAATGCAAATTAAGGTAGACAAATTTTTGATTCAGTTTCTATTTTATTAAGGTGGTCCGTACATTTTTCGGCCGATTAAAAATTAATTATGAGACCGATCGTTGCAGAACCTCGTGTTCTAATATCATTCAAAGATATATAATCTACTCACCCATGGCCAATGCGTTTCGTGTTCAACAAAATGGCGTCAACAAGATTCTCATCCGTGGATGAGCCAAACCAATTAGTTTCACCCGCATGGAAGAAGAATTTCGTATCCTGCGCAACTTTCTCTAGAATGTTTGAGAAATACTCTAGCGTTTTGCCTTTGTCCTCTTGTCCAACTAAATCGAAACCTGCTATAAAGTTCGGATACTGATCCTGCAACTCTTTCAGCGTCTTGATATATTCTTCTGCCTGTTCGAGATTGACGAATCTGTGAGGCGCGTAGATCAGTTTCACTCCAACAAAGTCTGGATGATTCTTTTTAAATCTGTGTGAACGAAGGATTAAATATTTGTCCGTGATTCAGAAAGTATGCTCAAGTGAATAATTCTTTTTTGATTTAGGGCAGCGATATCTCTTCAAACCTATACCCAAAGTGATAAGGAAACGTTCGATGGGTCCCTTATCTAACACAACTCTTAAGAGTAGAAAGTCTTGTTTATTCCTAACGTTTCATCAGCTGGAAAGATTCTATTTATTCTCTTTCCGTTAGTGACTGCACAAATACGACTTGTTATACTATCAAGAAATTTGTTACATCTATTAGCAACTTTATATAAAGAAATAGCGAATACTAGCCTTTCAGAAACATTCTTGAAGATTCCAACTGCATCCTTCGGCGTGTACTCAGTCCCATCAAAATCGTACAAAGTAGGCAAAATAGATCGCATCTCCAAGTACATCACATTGTCCTCATAAAGTTGTTGTAGAACTATCATAAAATGCTCTTCGCAAACAGGCTTGAAAGTGACCAACGGATGAACGAAGTCAAAAATTTCAGAGAATTTCGTCCAGGCCTTATCAAGGTCCGAATAAGTCTCCTCCGGGTTTTCGCATTGCATAGACAATTTCTCTCTAATCTTCTTATTCACCTCAGAAGCGCGTAGCGGATGCTGACGCACCTTCTCCAGCAACTCCCATTCGCACTCTTCGTCTGGTTTCTTGAAGAATTTTAATTTGAAGCTGTCGTTCGTTTCGCAGAGGTATAAATCATCGCGAAAAGTGACGTTGTGATATATGTAATCGATTGTGGCCAAGGCTGAGTCGTGAGCATGCAAAACTGCGCCTTTCGGCATTTTACGGATAAATTTGAACACTTTGGACTCCTCGATATCCTTCTTCGCCTCTATAAAGTTTCGGCTTGGAGCAAACTTCTTAGGGTTCTTGAAGCCTAAGATTAGCAAAAATGTAGACTCGCAGGATGTACGAACAATTGAAGTAAAGTGAACTTAACAGCCTAGCTACTGAAAGCTTATTAATAAGCTTGTTTAATTATTGCGCTATAGCTGTGACAGAAGTTCAATCATTTCTTTACCGAATACAATGTCCAACAAATATGAACTTCATCTTGTGTCGGACAGCGATGTCATCGCCAAAAGAAATTACCAGATCACACCATTCGAAGCAATTTGAATTTCTATCGCCCTTGGAAAAAGTTAATTACAAAGTATTATTAGACTGTTCTATTCGGAGTCAATTTTATAGTCGGTTTGTGTTAATTTTTGCAATAATTTTACACCGTCTACAGGTACAAATGTATCTTTGAATCGAAACTCAATATTCGTCCACAGAAAGTCGAATTTATTTTATATATCCAAAAATGAATTTTTAGTAAATCGTACTCTCTACTTTAATGCGTGTTCCATCAATCTCATTGATACTTTTCATTCATAAAACTACGATCACTACAGATCGACTCCTCTTAGCTAACTTGCTACACAAGTTAAACGTCAAGACCTTCCGAAGCCTAACAAATGAACTTACAACAAACAAAAGCCACGAGTACGTCCTCAAGCATTTAACAAACAAGACAGTACTTTCTTCAAGGTGCTCAACTCGTTCTCAACGGGTTTGAGTGAAAAACGCTTTCAAAATAGATTCGAACGCCGTCAATGAATCACGCCCTAAAAATTCCTCTGGCAGCTGGAGCGAGACTCGCCGCGAAAATTAAAATTTGCTCCGATAAGAGAGCTCTTTGTTCGCTGTTAATCATGCTAACAATGACTCGATTCAAGTAGACCACAGGTTTTCGCACGAGCGCAATTTCCTTCGGCATCGCTTAGAGATTTTACAAAAAAACGCACCGGCGTCCAGCTCATTCCGCTTCTCCTTCATCAGGATCTCGTTGGCGGCTCGCTCGAGGTCATTCAAGGTCAGTTTTCCGCCTAACATGAATCGCTGCTCGTACTCCAGTATCTGTTCGCGGAGCGTTTTGAAATCGATCTGTGGCATCGCGAGATTCGTGCCGGCCAGACAGCAGATTGCCAGCGAAAAAGTCACCAGCTTCATGATCGGCATTCCTCGATCTTCGATACTGAATCAACGGCTGCTCACGATCGCGATCCGATCGTCGCGACAGTTCGCGTCAGACTGACTGATCGCTTCCATCGGGAGCTGTGTACTGTGTACTTTCTCACAGACGTTGGACAGACGCATTCTCTCACTATCAGCGCGTTCAACGGTGATCCTCGACAGCGATTGGTCTCTCTACGTGCCCAATTTCGAGCCAGGAAAGCTGATTACGTTGTTCCTTGTATTCCAATGTCCAAAAAGTGGATAACAAAGGACATCGACGAATAGAGGCTCTCTCAGAATGCTCTGGCGTTCCCGCGGTGTTTCCTGTGTCAAAGAGAAGGTGAACCGCGCCTGTTCATGCGACCAGATAGTTATAATTTTACATAGTTGATCAGTTGCGACACTCGTCGATGTTTATGCAGTGGGGCAAGTCAGATGAGGTTTTTTCAACTAGCTTCATTGATAGCATCGTCCAGGAAGTTTATGTTTAATTGATATCGTCTCGTTAACGTCGTCGATCGAATGATAAGCCGGTCTCGTTCCATATATCATTGATCTGGGGAAATAACATTGTCAGTTGCTTGGTTAGATGTGCATCTTAAAAGGGAATTACGATTTTGCGATTACCAAAGAGACCTTGGTCTTTCGTGTCATCCTTCTACAATGGACATTTTGCGTAACAGTGATCTAGACTTATTCTTCATTGTCTTAAAATTGTGGCTGAAGGTTTCTTTGCCATGTAATTGCAGGACGCGAATCCTGAAATTGTAGGAACTCGACCGATTACGTATATCATCGGAACGTCGCGAAAGGTGTCGCGTGTTTCCGGTGGTTAAATTTTGAGCTACGACTAATCAGGAGATAATAATTCCGCGTTTCCTGTGATGCAGTTAACAAAGAATGTACATAAAATTAATCACTACGCGGACAGGTCTAATGATATGTTTGCACCGGTGTACAGAAATCGTGGTTGTTAATCCATGTAATTGAAAGTCGCGATAACATCGCACCTGTGTGTTTTTTAATTATCACTCTCAGAACCGTTTTTCTGCACGCGAGGGTGCGACGTACTTGCGCGAAGTGCATCTACTCGGACAATTTACAATACTTAAAATAAGGTCGTTGTTTCAAATAAATTTAGAATAAATTGAGAATAAATTACATAAAACAGAACAACTTGGTGTTTTGTACGATCATGGAGAGACGTAGAACTCTGCGAAAAAAATTGTTTATTTTCCAGTGCTGGCAAATTATTTGTTACAGAAACGCAACTGCTCGAACGTAACAAATTGTAATTCGTCGGACAGAATACAAAAACGCTCGTAACAACGGTAATAAATTATCGTAATCGAGTCTCACTTTAACTATACGGGTGACACATCAACAATTACGCGATCGACTCATTAGAAAACACCTACCGATCGAAATCTTCTAAACTCGGTTTGCCGAAGAGGAAACTGTTGCGTGCAGGCAAGTTCCTGATTTCCGTATGAAACGGTCTATAGAGATCGTTCCCGGAAATCTTGATCCCTGTGCTGGCAGTACTTAATCTAAGGCACTTTCTGCTACAAGAATCTTCTGTTTACATAACCGCACAGCTGTTCGCCGTTTCAAGTACATGTAAACGCGGCCTCTTGATCTCGCTCGATCATTCGATCAGCCTACACAGTACCAAATCATTCCATAAATTTTCGCGAGCGCCCCAGTGGAAACATTTTGCACTTCTACTAATCTATTAATTAACGCTCGAGACCTTCGCGGATACGAAATATTAATGCTTTGTCTATTGGCAATCGTTATCCTCGAATGTCGAAAGTAAATAATAATTATTCATATATTTGAAAATTTGTATGTCAACGATAATGGCAAATTAATGAATTCGTTATACAAGTATACAGTGAATGTTGAAACACAAGTGAACACATTTCTCGATAACTAAAGAAAGTACAAAGTACTTTTTAAAAAATATCGTTGACACTTCTATTTGTGTAATAAAAAAGTTAACAATGTTTAACAACATTTTGAGCAATTAATTAGTAGCAAGTAACAATCGTGTTAAGTTTTATACAATGTGCAGAATAGAAAACAATCAAAGAATGTGAACACAGTATATATTTTCTGTGCGCAGTCTCTAAATAATAAATGCTTTACATTGCACATGACTCGTGCACTTTCGCTCGCGATTGTGTTTAATGCAATTATCAAAAATTTATGGAATGTTCCGATATAGAATGTTAGTTACTAGATTGTTGAGATTTATCTCGAGCAGATATTTTCTTCGAAACGCCGATAACGTGGCAAGTGAATTATAAAAAAAGGTTCCTAAATTCAACGAACATGCGCAAACCATCCACAGATGATTCCCGACAATCTAAATTGTTTATTCCATTTATCGGTTAAGTATACGTCGAATACTTGCTTCATACCACGCATACAAAATTCTTTTCGATTTTATTGGTACGAATATACACTGACAGCTTGAAAAAATATTCATATTTATAATAAATGTACCACTATTAGACACTTAACGATTAATAGCTGCACCCATCGAAGTAATACTAAGAATAAATAATTATTAATTTAGAAATGATCCTTAAAGTTATTTAAGTAATCAAATATGCTTCGGTAGTGGATCTCGCGTTCGTGTATGTGTGTGTAATGATATTTATTGTCTTACGTTGTTTTATGGAGATGAACGTTCGCATGATAAACGATTATAGACAGAGCTAAAGCTACGATGAATCACGTTTTTTTTCCCAATCAAATTGTCTGTTACCTCTGGTGGTCCAGCCATTGTTTGATTTGAATCAGTGAAACTAATACAAGCTTCCCAATGTCCTCCTCTGAAGAAATAGTTGCACTGGAATAAGCCAGGATCAACAAGCCTCGCATCAATGCTTTTATTCCGGATAATCAGGAAGATTTTGATTCTGGAGAAAACTACTTCAATAAACTTCAGCAGGAAGAAATAAATGTCCCCTCCTGGACTAATCCTGGGATAATGTCTTATAGATATAGAGAAAAAAAATAAATCTTCGATTTTGTTAATTACCATCAGTGGCTGGATCACCGGACGTGACCGTCAATATTACAACAGTATTCCTTATCAAGTCTATATTAATGAAAATTCATCCTTTCGATATTACAATTGGACCATACTTTTCCGTATGAAATGAATCATTCCCGTGAAAATATCGCTCTTCAAGGTCGCATAAATTATTGAATCGGAAAGTCATATCCGTCACGCGACACGATAATACTTTATCGTCTCGATTCCGAAAATGAAACGTCGATGTTTGATAAAAGAATAGTTTCGTTTTTATTGCGCCCGACCAGTATGAACCTCGTCAACGGGGAAATGAGGAGAATGCGAGAGACCAGCGTTCCAGGGTCTAATCGAATTGGACTACCCGCTACTTTTCGTCCATAGAAAAAATATACTCTTCATGTTGATTCCCGTGTGAAGGAGGTTCGTATCGCGTCGACGCGCAACAATGCTAAGTACTACTATTAGCCCCGTATCGTCGAACACAGGATATGTAAACACAAGTTTTCTTCTCGACCGAATGGACTTCGACGTCGATTCGTCGCGATTCGCGACAAGCTTTTACGCTTGTCCAACGGTTTCGCTTTAATCCGCTCGCGCGGAACAGCGCCGCGATTAAAAAATATAATATATATCCGACTAATGTATGAAATTGCGTTAAGCAAGGTCCTAGTGGTCCTTTATAAAAAATTTAGTCCGAGAACCAATACGTTCGCGAGCTATACCAAAAATCTACGGGGGTGTTCCTTTGTCTGCTACGGATAGACTACGAGGTGTGATCGAGAAGGAACCGGGATTCTTTCCTTGCGAAAGTGTAAGTGACTTTGCCGATCGCTTCTCTGTGCCCTTGTGCATCAGTTGGTCAAATTTCAAAGGTCTGTGCCAACTGGTTGAGGTATTGCAAAACTGATAGAATCGTTGTATTAAAAGAGAACTATAAGGGAATGTAAGTTAAATTTAGTTCGGCTGATTGATAGAAACTTTTCGAATTTAGTCTCGTTTCCCTTCTACTAAATTGCACCTAGCTCGAGTTAAATAATCTGCTGATGAAAATTGGCAGACTGATACATAAGGGCAAATGACCAGCAAAGCCATCAAATTTTCTCCGATACGGTCGCAAGGAAACTAACAGAGTCCGTATTTTTTTGGATAATGCACCTCTTCGGTTCCCTGTTTCGTTTTTTGTCAAACGTTTTCTTATCAAATCGTCCTATCGATGATCCCTGAGTAAAAAAGCGTCAATGCGTAGAACATTGAGAAAAAAGAAATTCCTATCTAAATCGTTGTGCCACTGTTCTGCTGTTTCAGTGTGTCCGCGGCGTTCACTTCCGGTCGAAGCCCGGCGACGGCTGTGTTAAAAAATTCGGTGTACGCCTTCTCCTCTCATGAAACTGAACTTCTGCTGTCGCGTCGCGACGCTAAATCTCGCGATTACAAAAAATTACTGCTCGGTAGATCCCGAGCCAGTGGTTTTTGGCGATCTCGTTCGATCGTTTCGCGGTCGTCGTGTACGTAGGACCGGCATTTCGGGGGCTTGAAGCGGAATCGAACGCGAGTTTGGTCACGTTTAGTCGACGAACATGAGCGGCGCCGGTCGCCGCCCGCCGAGAATGATTTACTTACAAGGTGAGCGTGACAATGACTGTGAATACGGTTAAGAGGCTTTCAGAGACTTGTCCGCGTGGGCTAGTGTCAGGGAGCCCACGAGAGACACCAGTGTACGGTCCAGCCAGGTTATGGGGTTTGGGTAGAGCAGTCCACCTTCGTAGAAACCTAGATGGCCCCCATGAGCTAGTTCTATGTAGATTGTGTTCGGGTGTTTTCCTGGAACAAAGGAATCGTCGTTAATCCCCATATCGTATCAATTTCACATATTTTTTTATTAATTCCGAGTAAAGATATGTGCACAAACTTTACTGTAGCTACAAGTAAAAGAACAATAAGACGAAGAGCGCTTGGCTTAAGGGAGTAAACTCGTTTTTCCAGGATTGCAAGGGTGCGGGATGCGCGTCTCATTTCTCGATAATACAAAAATGAGGTTTTTCAGTAGACAAAAGCGCTAGATAAAAGATCGATCTAGGCCGCTATCGCCCTCAACAGTCCTATGTTTTTGTTTATGAGGCGTAATTTGTATTATTCGGAAGTATACAACTGCGGATGTAGCTATTTTTATAAAGCTGTGACTGTGAATAATGCAAATTACGCCTCATAAACGTAAAAATAGGACTTTCGAGGGCGATCGCGGCCTAGATTGATCTTTTATCTAGCGCTTCTGAGTACTGGAAAATCCCGCACCCTTGTAATTCTGGAAACGAGTCTACCGCCTTAAGAAGTAAAGGGAGAATAAACAAACTACTATCACATATCTGATTATTATCGTAATTATGGGCTACAGCCGAAAAACATGGATATAAATAGACCATTTTTTGAAGGTCTAGAACGAATGGTATTTGTGATGCAAATATTACAGAAAAATTGTAAAGTACTCTAAGATGGATAGCATGATCTACGTGACCGGCGTGTAAAGTTTCTCTGGTAACGGAACCACGACAATGACCTACATCTGGCAAGGTCCATCAAGGTCAGTTCCTCGGACACAACCATAATGATCTCTGGCGGTGAATTTGAATGAATCACTTACTGGCATGCTCCTTCATAGGCTCCAGCAATTTTTCAGGTACAATGGGGTCGTCCAACGCGTTGATGAACACCATAGGTGTCGTAATGTTGTCGAGGTAAAAAATAGAGCTACTCCATTTGTACATTTCCGACACGGATCTGAAATTGTGTACCTGTTTCGTAAACAATAAGAGTTAATCTACGTGCTCGCTTTCCGGACGGGTTGTATAAAAGAGAATAATCTCACAGAGAAAAATAGTGGATTATCATTTCTCAATGGAAGTATGTTCTTTTTCTGTGCCATTTCGAAGTGAACTTCACCTTTCTCGTGTACGCTTCGTCAAGTTCCGGCAGCGTCGCTGCGGAAACGATGTCACGTTCATTCAAGTTATACTTCTGCTTAACTTCCTCGGATAGTAATACGTGCTTATGCTTAAGGATAATACTTTTCACCGACTCCGACATTATGTAGAGGTAAAAGCGTCGGAAGTTTTGCCAGTTGAGTAGGAACTTCGTACCTCTGCACAAAAACCGAACATACATTTTTATCTGATTTTCGATGGGTGATTCGGTTACAGAAAACATTCAGTCTTTTCTAATCGCTTTAACATGTTCACTGTTCAGACTAAGAAGAAAACAGTTCTTAAAGAGCAACACGAAACAGTTTTCAAAGAACTGCACACTTATATTCTATGCAACATCATCATGATTACTATGCAAATCCCTGTTTTCTCGATCCGTCAATTCGAAATTCTCTTCTCACAAAAATCGAGTAAATGAATCATTAATTTGAATAAACGCATTCCTTCGGATTTCATAAATCTACACGCGACAAATGCACACAGATCAGCAGTCTAATGACCCACATACGTGTCAGTGAACTGTGAACGTGTTGATAACCGAACAGTCAAAAATGATGATATTAACATCCTGAGCGTAACACGTTCACAAATTTCACATAAAAATAATCGAACGATTTTACAATCTAGAGAACAACAAAAAATCTGTGTGCTCGATGGGTTAAAAGTGAAACAGACATCACAATATTCACTGATTTTTCATATGTTAGCACTGTTCTACTATAGTCAGTGCTAAATCAAGAATGCTGGGAGTCCAGCAGCAGTTCCCAAACAAAATATTGATCGCGAACGTATTAATCTTGCTCTGAGCTTCGTCTTTGCCCTCAAACAGAATGATCGGGATTATTTAGGAGAATATTTCTGCGGGAAGAATATTGTACTTACTCGAGGGCGTTGTATCCCTGACAAATAGATATACCACCGATTATGTTCGACAACTTATTCGAGCTCCGTTCGCCTAAATACTTGGTCACCAGGTTGCCACCCAAGCTGAACCCGATGCACACGATCTTCGTGCTCGGATGTTTCTCAATCAGGCTCTGCAGCATCACGTGATAGTCCTCGGTGTGTCCTACAGAAAGTTCATTACAGATTCAATTAACGCACTCCCGCTATCGGCGGGCGACGAGGCCCTTGAATATTTAACCCTCGTTCGACCCTCATTATCCAAACTTAATTTGGTCCTCAGTGTCGAGTTGACGCAGTGGTGTGAAATTAATCTAATGAAAACGCGAACAGCGAAATTTACAACTTCCACTGAAAATACGAGAACGTCTTAGCCAGGAAGGATGCAAGACTTCTTAATATTACAAGTAATTTGTACAATTATTGTTTTCTATTAAAATACTAGTAGTTCCTATAAAGCGATATAAATCAGTTATATTTCAAGCGAATGAATTTGAATAAAATCGCTGGTCAGCTCACGTGAACCAATACAGAATTTCTTGATATTAAAAGTAATTTGTAGAATTATTATTTTGCATTAACCCTACGATTTATTTTACTACGATTATTATTTTTTATTTTAGTATAATTTCCTAGAAAATTTATATCTACTGTATGCTTAGATATTCTCCAATAACTGTACATTAACAAAACCAGAGTAGAATTTTATTTCGGTTTAAAGGAAATTAGTAGCATACATATTTATTAGACTCTGTTCAGAATCTTCATCACGAGTCAGACAGGATATTGTAGGGGAAGGGGTTAAAATACTAGTCATTCCTAGAAAGCAATATGTTTGAAGCGGAGAAATTTTAATAAAACCGCTGGTCAGCTCACGAGCATAATAAAATCGTTAGAGAACGCCGTCCAGCCAGAACGAACGGTGACACCATACAAGAAAATGTGTCAAATCGACAAGAGGAACGGATGAGAGTTAATGTAGCTCGAGGGGTCCGCGACGACAAATTGGACTAGAAAGTAGCTAGTGACATCAGCGAAGGTTAAACATCGAAATGATTATCCGTAGACAGGACGTTCACCTACCGTACGTAAAAATTCGTGGTGCCGTGACCTTTACGCTGGGAAGGGCGCCAACATGATTGAGTACAGCGCATCGATACCCATGGCACTGGACAAAGTGCACAAACGTTCTGATGTAAACGCTCTCGGAGCTGTTGCAGATGCCGGGACAAATGGCGATGGTAACATCGTCTGCGATAACAGAAAACTATGTTGCAGAGCGTTCAATACCGCGGTTGCATAAGGAAAACATCATTCACTCTATTCACCAAAGAACGGACGCAATGATCGTGAAATATGTATGAACATATTTCACGCAAACCAACGCCAGGTTGCTGCGTTAGTACATGAATAATCTTCAATTTGCTGTTTGCAGAGTGCGAACGTTTTAACGAAATACTTTTTGAATAATTGCTAACACTTTCGCTACTAGAAGCCTGCTAATAGGCTTTTCAACGGCGGCGTTATGGCTACGAAGAGGTCTATAACTTTCTCTGAAGTAATAATCTCAAATGAAATCACCAGATTTATATAATTCTACTAGAGTTTAATTTTCAATTTAATTTTTTCATAATAATATTTCTAAATAATTCTCTCATTGGTAACATTTATTTTACGTGTTACAGCTGAGACTTTCTGGCCAATCGAATGCAATCTATTTGTTCGAGAAAGCTGATTAAAACTTTTGCGCTCGTCCAATGCAATAAGTGGCACATCAACTGTATAAACTGCAATATGCGCGTTCAATCATCCTTTTGGTAAGAGAACTGACCTTCATAGTCATTGGTCAGCGGCTGATATAAATCATAGGTGAGAGTAGTATCATCCGGAAGTCCAATGTAGACCCGTTCACCAATCGGCCAAGGGCAACGAACGCGACCGATAATACTGTGGATTATGGTCTGCACGTGACCACTAAAACCCCATAGTCTTGTAGGTTTGTATCTGAAACATGGAAATTAGGATACAGATAAGTAGAATGTTCTTCGACACCGCATCATGAGACCAGTAATCACTATTAATGTTTCGGATTGTTTAAAACAATTGGTTCTTGGGTGTCTGCGTATTGTTACTATTTTCTGCGGTATAGTATCAGCTTATAATGTGTAAGGTAAACATTATGCCATCGTATTCCTGACGTGTGAGTCATGTTCTTCGCGTTGTGTACATTCTTATCTATTATAGACGGAGTGTCTTTAATGCCTGACCTTGTGTGACCCTGACAATCATAACACCAGGCACTACGCCATTTTCGAAGTTGCATTCATTGACCACAATTACTTCAATGCATTATGCAAACAATTTACGTGCGGGTCTTTATGCATTTATGGTTTATAAAAATTTTCGGCAGAATTCAGTACGATTTTTATTTATTTTGGACCTGTACAAATGTTATTACTAATGAAAATAGGATTTTATTTGGTACCACTTTCTTAAAACTTGTCTACAAAAATGGAAAATTGCATAAACATTCGCAGTCTAATGATTACTATTGCACTTTTCACCGTCATGAAATTATGGTATAATCTTTCCACAGTTCTCCGAATTGTTGTTATTCTTCGACGACAATAATGATTAGCAGGAAGTTCATTATTTTTGCCACTCTTTACTGCCATTCCTGCCTATCTTTGAATCATAAGTCTTTACAAGTCACACATTCATTTATAAGTCATATACGTAATTAAAGATGGGACAATCCGTACACGATCTAGAGCGAACCACTATAAAAATATTTACGCAAGACTGAAATTGAATTGGTTACGCCACTTAATCGTCCAACTCATCTTTCTAAAAATAATGTTCCAATAAAAACTGTTGAAATTGAAGTTCATTACTGGCATTATGCAATAATTTAACAAGGCGCACTCACGCTATCGCGTATAGGTACTTGACCATTCTCATTTGATTCACTTTATTAATAGAGGTAAACCATTTCTGAGTGGTGTCTATGATAAAATGAATCAAAATTTGCAATGTTCAATGAATCGATAATATTCAAACGGTAATATAGGACAGATTCGCTAAATTTGGAGCAGTTTGTAGGCTGTATCACCGTCATCTTTGGAAAGAGAAATATTTGCGTGGCAGTTGATATTGATTGACTATGAATTATTAAGATACGGAGTTTTGCTACGGGCACGCTATGCGCCTAGCCTATCCCCAACGAATTACCATTTTTAAACGCTTAGAACTATTTTTGCGATACAGACGCTTCTGAAACAGTCTTCAAATCTACATTTAAAATTTTTTAAAAATGGCATTTGTGCTTTGCAAACTCGTTGGCAGGAGAGTATCGAAGCAAATCGATATTATTAAATTTGTCAAGAGGTCAATACGATTTTCGTATAAAATGTTTAATTACGCCGCTATTAGAAAATTTATTAGACAATCTCCAGTTATGAATTACAGCTTCTATAAACCATCAAATGATCACCGTACAGAATTAACCGACCATAAGTTACAAACCAGATCCAATCTAGTACCCAGTCAAAAGATATTAAATCCTGCAGTCTCGTAAGAACAAAGTCAATCAACCTCGACATCTCTTCAACTGTAGAAAACAGCGGAGTCGCATGCAAATGACCCGACACACTTCCTAGTCCAGCAATTAGCTTTTTAGTGGTCTGGTTCCAATGGTGGCATCCATTGTATCTGGAAACGTGGATTCGCCGCGCGAAAGTGTGTCTCTTCTTTCGCAGAAGTTCTGTAATTTTTGCGTCGTTAACCGTGGCCATTCCGTCGCGGAATAGCAACACCGTCGGCAACGGATTATTAAACCACATTATTGCAGACCCGCAAACGGTCGCCAGTGGATCAGTGGAGCATAGGAATCCGAATCACCGGACATTACCTGGTGAGACACGCGTGAAACGCACTTTTGCGACGTCGCACAAAAGGAGAAATCGGTCGTTTCCACTTTTTCCATGCGCAATGCTTCTTCGGGGCGTGGACCGTCTAAAACCTTCTCCATTTTTCCAACAATCGAACGGAACATCATGTACATCACTTTACAACGTATGGAGAAAAAGCCCGAGTCTATAAAATAATTTTGCGAAACACAAAGTGGAAGAATTCGGTCACAATTTTTGCGCCCCAGTGATAGTTTCTCGACTCCTCTGTTTTCCAGCTGGTTTAATTCATATTTTAACAGAGCTTGCTTGATTTATGGGTTTTCTCTGCAAATATGCCACTGTTCTGCTTATTTTATGCGTCCTAATCACGGGTTCTCGAGTTCCACAAGTAAAACGTGTATAAAATATAAAGAATGACTTACTGGCTAAAGAAACGCGTTCAAAACGAGTTGCCGCCAGTTTCTCCCATCAGAATATGTTCAAACCGAAACATAGTTTGTCGAGAGCCATCGAAGGTCGCATTTGAACTCATAGTCTCGCGATGTCGAGGACTTCCGGTCTTCCGACGCATGGCGACGAATCGCATTGCGAAATATTCTATTACAGAATCGGAATTGAGCTGAGTCTCGCATAATTTTTACTCAGATCTTACTATAACTTCGAGCAGGTGGAATGGAAGTATGCCACAGGAAGTTTTTATCTAAGCTGATAGTTGTGATGCAGGTTCTTTTTATAGAAACTTTTATTCTAGACAGAATGTTCCTAAATAATACAACCCAACAATTTCTTTAAAAATTACAATCTAATTCAGAAAAATTTCGAAGCTTCTTCAGCATAGTGATTCAGACAGCTATCAACACGTTTCCGGTAGATAAAGGTGCCAATATCTTCGCCAAACTTTGCAACAGGTTGGATGAGTTATACTGTTAGAAAGCTGTTGTATTTCAAGTAAGTAGGATGCACGGAAGACTGTATCGTTAATTGATATTGCAATCGGTTTATCAGTCGGAAAATTGTGCAACATCGTCAGAAAATTTGCCACATGCAAATACAGTGGTACCCTCGGTATACGTCTGCTTTGGAGTACGTCCAAATCGGAATACGTCCTGTTTGGACGTGACAAATTTTGCTCGGTATACGACATAAATTTTTTGTGTGAATTTTAAAAAATACCATCCCAACAAAGTTCAAACAAATCGCAATAGCATCGTTTGGGAAGACCAGACAATGTCACACTTTTGAAATATCCTGAGAAGAAGACAGAAACAAAGAAAAGCGACAGAAGACGGAAAAAGAAAAAACAGAATGTCAGGTTTTATTGCATAGAATAGAATATCATTTGTTTCTTTTTGTATTTTAGCATTAAGCAGAGTTTTAATTTAAAAATCTCTAATGAAACCTCATTTTTTATTCATGTGTTTAAATTATTTTACAACCCCATTAATGTAGGTATAATATCAATAGGAGTTTTTTTTACATGAGAACGGATTAATCATTTTTACATTACTTTTTATATAAAGGTTGGTTTGGTATACGTCCCACGGTAGTAATAAATGTTTCGATTTTAGATAGACAAAATTATTTTTTAATAATTTATATCTTCTTGATAATTACAATTATATTTATTTTTTTGCTAGGATGGAATTGAACATGAAAATTATAACAAACGGATGTTTTTCTTATATTTCTATATTTCTGACTTATAGGTAGTCTGTGAATATAAGAAAATGGCTTTAATATGATCACTTTTTTTAAAATTATAATTACAGTAACTCAATTACATTTTACATACCTAGAGGTCCCATCACAGCCTCATTTAAATATAGTAATTTGTCACTAAGTAGCAGGTTGTAGCAGCTAATTTTTCTTCGACATATAGATAAAATATACAAAAAAATTGCAGCTTGAGTATAACCTTACTTTATTTACTCATTCATAAAAAAAAAACGCTTTTGATTATGGTTCATTTTACTTACTTCCTCCTTTTAGTTTTAAACCAAAAAAGAGAAAATATAAATTAGTTTCATATGTACTTACTTTCCATTTTTCAATGCACAACACAAAAATTGGTGAAATTAGTCATTAACATATACCGCAGTTTCGGAACATTCAACAAATCGTTAATGGATAAAAAATGGAAATAATGAGATATAATTGTTAGAATTATTTGGTTCAGTATGTCTAATAATATATTTTCTCAATGAAATATGTTTTTCACTATTTGAGAAAAATTCTTTTTGTCCACCTGAAATCGAAACATTTACCACTGTGCGTCCTATTCGGTATAAGTCCAAACATATCAGGAACGGATTAAGGTCGTATATCGAGGTACCACTGTAGTAACAAATTCCACGTGTATCCTAATCGATCTCAGTTCACAGTCAGCGGAAATAATTACAGCCCGCTGCATGTTCGGGAATTTTGCAACATTCTCGTGCTCCGGTTACCGTGCTAGAACTTTGTCCCCTCGAGTTTGCTGCTATCCCCTTTGATCGAAAGCCCGGGAAAGTTCGCGACATTCGAATTTTATATTACCGCTAGTTTCGCTCGCGCATCGATACGAGGTCGATATTCGGCCTGAATTTTTCACAAAACTCATTTCTCCGCAGCCACCTCCAATTTTCCCGTTACATCCTCGCAATTAATTAAGACGCTCGTGCATCGTTATATTCGATCCGGGAAAGCGCGAATGCATGCGATTGAAATAGTTCGAAACACAGAAAATAAATACATAGTTATATAAAACGAGGTTTCGCAACATGTTATTGCCAAAGCAATCGAAGATAGGAGTTTATCATGTGAACGTTAAAATCGCGGATTTTATGCATTTGAAAAAGTAAAACGATGATCGTCACACTATTTTCAGCTTGTTAGAATTATCGAGAATGTCGTGCAATTGATGCAGATAATTTTTATTTCACATAAAGATTCCCACTAATGGGAAATAATTTCTATTTCTTGAATGGAAAATATATTTTCGCAGAAGGCAACAAAGTGGAGCTGCTCGCTCGTCGGAAAAGTCCGGTGGAAAAGTCGGGTTAGCACCATGAATAATATATTTTACAATGTTATCGAGTGAAATTCGCTGGCGTGCACAGCTCGTTGCTCGAAGAAGGTGAAACTTGTCGGTGTCCGCTAGTTGTCAATCTATTTATTTAAAACTTGAAATTTCTTATAGAAAAGAAAAGCATCGTACAAAGCGAGCTCGGCAAAATCATGCCGATCAGTCTGAAATTAGTAAATCCTGTTCTTATCAGCCTCGGTAAAGCTTCCTCGGCTAGTACATATTACGTGCGATGCAAAAATCTCGTCTACGTTTAACAACGCTATAGCGAGCAACAGTCATGGCCAGGCCGTAATCGATCACAAGTCATTCAGCTTGTTTTCCTTATTCCACTGTGTTCTGATAATGGCTCGCGTGCCGCTCGTTGTTGGCAAAGCGCAGTTTTTTTTCCACGGAGAAGAAACGGACTGTCGAAGACTAAATAAAATCACTCTTCTCGCGACCAGTTTTGCGAACGGAAATAGAACGTCGTAGGAGAAAGGGAAACGTTAAAAAAATGCGATTAAGATACGAGCGTCATTTTTCGCGGATAGTTCGCGAACAATTAGGCGACACTATTGGCTTGCGAACTAGCAAACTGAAATTTCATTTAACATTCTTACATTCATTAGAAATAGCAAATTTTTCGCGTTTTATTTTATTCGTGCTAGCAAATGAAATTTCATTAAATCGAAGGAAATCATTAAAATCATTACAGTGTAAGGAGTGTTTGCAATTGCTGCAGGACGACCACAGAGCGAGTTAGAACGAGCCGGCATCGATAAAAGAAAATCCTGATGATAAAGCTTGATTCGACATTGTATAATTGCTGGGAGGTACAATGCGTGCCGGTGGTGATTGATTTTCGCTCTGCTTGGCAGACATTTTCTGTAGAACGATTGAAGACCGTGATACGCAATCGTTCCCGAAATGATAAGGTTAGCGAGGAAGAACTCTGCCGAACGATTTTGTTGTAACACGGATAATTACGTGGAGGAATTTCATTCTTCGGGCGGAAGTAAAAGCGAAAGCAACGAGATTGCTAGGAAACACGTTCACCCGATAGACTGCAGGAAGTCTTTCTATGGACATGCACCAGCTGAATAATCGTCAGTTATTATTCAATAGCGATTCGCGTGGCATTAAAACGGACCCGGCCCGAAACGAGTCATCGTATCCCGGACAAATTCCCGCGGAATTATTGTAGCAGCTAACTCTCCAATTGTTATCGTTCCATTAGTCATTTATCGGTCTCAAGTGTCGTTATCTTTAGACATCTCGGTACTGCAGCGCAATTGGTGGTGCCTTTGGAATCGATTGAATTCCTAACACAAGTGTCACTTCGAATAACAAGAAATTTCATAATTTAATTTATATTAGTGCCTAATTTATATTCTAGTTGACTCCAATAATAATTTGATGAAGATTCTTATGGAGACACGTGGAAGTATCTTTTTTCCAAAGTTTTGTTTGATTTAGGAAGATACACACTGCAATTGGCAGCTTCATTTTAGTTTTACAATACTCCACAACTCGTTTTCACACGTCTCTTATGTGCTCCTGTGAAAAAAGCGTGTTTGTATGATCGTCTGGGACACGACATTTCAAACATATCAATGCATTAATCACTTTTGTGTTTCTTCCTTTTTCATTTACGCATTTTGAGCCGAAGTTACGTATCGTAAACTAAAAGTAGAGGAAACAAGTAGAATTTATTTTAAAAATTTCATAGCTGACAATATTTTCAAAAAATAAACGACTAAAGCCTCTTGTCATTTTTAATACGAATTACCAAAATGATTCAGCGAAGTTCCGTGAATTAAACATGATAAAACAAGAAAATATAATGATAAAGCCTCTTATCATTTTAAAGTTATAAAAAAAGATTGAATAATATAATAAAGTAATGGAACAATTTTTATTAATGCGTTATAAGCTATCAGAGAATTACTTCAATGTCAGGAGATAATTGAACAATTTCTATATTTTCAAGCTCCATCGCTTTACAAAAAACGAATTCATTAATTCACGTGTTTACATATTTTTTACATAAAAAATAGATTTGTAACTTCTGCTAACGTCTTTTGCACGATGTCATTCGATTTTGTTCTACATTATTTTTTGGTGTAAATTAAAAAGCATCAATGAAAGATAGCATATCTTCGCATTAATAATTATTTAAACATATTTACATACTCGTCACATACTATTAAACGATATCATACTGTTCGGAAGAGTCTGTAGAACACTTGCACAAATATTGCAGTTAAATTACAAAACGTTTACACAAGAATTTATAAAATAACTCGTTGTCTTGTTATGGAGTATACACTTATCGTGCTGGACGCTCAGTTTCTCCATTTAAAGCTTTTTACAAAGGACAGTAAAAAGAGTTTATTCAACAACATAACTTTCTAAGCCCCCTCATAATTCAAGGTTAATTGTTAGAATTATCTGAATGACTATTGCACCGCGGTGTGCTCCAATTAAGTTGTGTGCACCATTCAAACAGATGCGTATCGATAAATGATTCGCTGCATTAGAAGATACCGCATTAGTCATCTGCCGATAACCATGATGCAGCCAGACCGAAGCGGTTGTCCGGTGAGGTCACAGTTAATCAGAGAAAATTATTATGCTGTCCCCGAAATGACAGAACATCGATGACTATATTAGCTGGCAATCGCGATCGTTTCCTTGAATCGGTAATTGTATCATAATTCGCCGTTTTGATATTGCATATACACGATAGCTTTTAATATTCACTGGATAAATGCATCATATATATATATTTAATATTCACTGGATAGATGCACCAGGAAATTCGTGACGGTCACGTGATCGCCATTCGAGGATTGCCGATTAGTATGACTAATTAAGTTTTACCATAGACTGATCGAGAAAACCTATTTCCGCGCGGCAGATGCCTGTACTATTTATAACATGAATTAGAACCGATTTTTGCAAAAAAATCAGCATAGATTATATTTCTCTAAAAATTACAGCTAAAAAATGATTTTAGATATAAGATTATCGCGAATTTCGAGGATTGGAATGTTACTGAGAAGTTGATACGTTCGAGGGCTTTCTAATGACATCATTAGAAAGACTGACACGGGGGTCATCGCCTATTAATGAAAACTAGATCACACCGGTGCCGGACCATCCTCCGAGATACGCCTTTTACCTGGCAAAAGGTTTCAGCAGGTTCCGCGAATTCTCTATGTTATTGATCGGCGAAACAAAGTCAGAGTCCCTTTCCCTAAACACAGCTAGCACTACGATAAATCCGAATCCCCAGGCGGTGATGCAGTGTGAAGCATCGTTGCATCTACATGAGTAATCTCTGGCGTCCCAGGCGTGGACCTAACCTCACTTTTCATGGTTTTCGATGCGATCTTGAAGAGTGGGAATTCGTGAGGATTCGATGGTCACCTGGGATTTGATGACGGGATAGAATGATGTTTGTTGAACTTACGGCTCGGCGATGACCGGTGCGATTTTGAGGATGGTCGTGAGGAAGGTTTGGTCCTTGCAAAGGATCAGTGGCCGTTGCGGTGAACTGTTTACGTTCAGTATTCTGAACAGGATGCACAGGATCACGGCGAATACGGCGAGCAGTGCCGTAGACATATTTCACAGTTGTCGATGGACGAGTCCGTAGTAAAATAATGTCACAGGTCTACGACGGTAGACGTTCCAAAACCGATGAACAATGCCGAAGAACTGGTCCAATGTGTACCCGAAGATCACGAATGATCACGAAAGAGGTCCGGTTTACTTGTCGCCGTGGCTTGCCGACGATCCACTCGTGACGAAGACTGTGCGCGACTGTTTCGCGTGTGTTTTACCGGCACTTCTTGACGGTCGATTTGCGCGTGCCTATCAATAGTTACGTTCACGGAACCTCCATCTGTCCGCACCGCTCGAAATTTCAATACCAACAGCCAGAAAGAGAGAGCCACGGGACGACAGAGATGGGGAGGGAGAGAGGCTGATGGGGAAAAAGACGCGCACGATCAGTGGTGAGACTTTTAGACGATCTTATTCTTATTCGGCTTCTTCCTCGTTTAGGATACAGGTGACTCGATGACAGCCGAGACTCGAATACGGGACACGAACACGCGGCACTCGCACTTACCAGTTTTCCGAATATACCGCCTCTCGTTGCCCTCTCCTTCGATACTGTCAATTCTAATCGGCTCAAGACAACCGGGAGCTGACATATGGGTATCTTGCTGGCAATGCCGAACGGTCAAAGTCAATGAGTTTGCTAGGAGATATAAAAATTGCTTACGGAAACTTCAGGTGACGGGAACGAAATAGAAATTGTCTGCTTCTATTGCAAAGGGCAGGGACAGATTAACAATTGTAGACTTAAATTGTAAAGATCAGGATCAAAGTAAAAATTCTCAGATTTTGTTTCAAGGTGCAGGATTGTAATTAAAAATTGGGCAACATAAAAATTGTCTGCTTGTGTATTGCTAATGGCAGGGACAGAATAAAAATTGTAGTCTTAAATTGTAAAGATCAGGATCAAAGCAAAATTTGTCAGATTAAGTTGCAAGGTGCAAGATTGAAATAAAAATTGGGCAAAATAAAAATTGTCTGCTTGTATTACTAATGGCAGGGACAGAATAAAAATTGTAGTCTTAAATTGTAAAGATCAGGATCAAAATAAAAATTATCAGGTTGCAAAGTGCAGGATTGAAAAAAAAATTGTTTAGTTAAATTACAAGGAGTCGCGGTAAAATAGAAATGGTCTGCTTACATTGCAAGGAGTGGAGCAAAATAAACATTTCTTTAACCCGTCTTACTTTTTACTATAAATATAGTTTCTGATACTTCAAGGACACACGGTTTTTCTGTCATATTTCTTGAACAAATATTATTTTGTTCTTGTGACAGATATACAGGGTTAAGAAATATTATACCGGAATTTTTAATCCTTTATACTCCTATGAACATATTGGCATTTTTAAATTGCTAGTTCATATAAGTTATGCACTATATTTGATAGTTATCTCTTGGACTTATTGTTAGATAAGTAATATTGTATAATGTATTCAGCTATTTGAAATGAAATTTTAAATAAATCATTCAAAATGATTTGTTGAGAACAAAATTGATAAAAACTCGCCTAGTCTTGTCATAAATTCATAATATCCGCAGTATAATTGTAATTATTCGTATATATATTCAACGTAAGAAACTGTTCGTCGTTAATGGTATAGGCAAATGAGACGATAAAACGCGTAGCATATAAAACTCGAATAAAAGACAAATTGGAAGTAGGTATAGACATAAGCGTTAAAGAAGGTTTCGATCGTCCTCAATTATTGTAGAAATACTTTGTTATCTTACCTAAACTGTTTTATAATTTTCGATGCATCTTTCCTGTTGTTTAGAAACGTTGGAATCGCTAATCGTATCTACGATTGTCAACGAATATTTACTGCCAAGGACGGTATATGAATTACAAACACGGCGTAAATTCCAGTCTTCAATAATTGTATAACGAACATTTAAAGTGGCATATTTCTGCCCTTCCGATAGTTCAAGTCACTAAAGTCACTCAAGTCTCTAAATCACTCGAGATATAGTCATTTTTCAAGTGTATCAATCTTTATCATTTTACTTTTGTCGTGCAGCGGATAATTCTCGAACGAATTTCAAATAGAAACTTCAAAACAACAAGACTTTTTAAAAATGTAATTTTATTTAATTCTTTGGATTTTATATTTTTTGTCTGCAACCTTATCAAAGTCTTATCTTTAAGATAAATAAGATAACTGGTCTGGCGAATTTGCTGTAGAATAATGTCATGGTCGGGTGAACTAAGGTTCGTATCGGTCAAGGTTGAAACTCTCAGGAAAAATAAAAAAGCAATCTTTTTAATCCTCTAGTCCTTTTTCCTTGCTTATATTACTATTTACCTCATCGAATTTGATGGAAGTATTAAATTGACGCGGTACACGTGGAACACTTCGAAATTTGGCACGGATGAGTGTTCTTAAGGCTGCGCGGAACTACAAGGAAAGAAACATATGTATAGGTAACATCACCGTGTCGATGACCTACAATTTCAAGCCAAACATTTTGAAGAATGTCCGAGGGCGTTGTTCAACTATGGATCGTTAAATCGTTCTCTCGCAATCGATACCTCGTCAGCAAAACGCAGTTTCTTCCTCGGATCGATACGGAACGTTTCGATTGTTAATTTTATGGAGCAACATGCAAGAGGTCATCGCTCGTGCGTATCGCTATCAATGTTTCTTCTACATTTTATGTTATTTCACGTTGCTCAAAATGTTTTCATTCGTCGCAAAAATATTACGAACTCACGTTTCCGTTTCTAACATGGCACTTCCGGTGAAATCGGTAAAGGTTGATCGTCGCGATCGACAACGACAGTTTCCTGGTTTATCGTAATTGTATTACGCCCTAATAATGGAAGGGTTTGCAGTGAAACCGGGACTTCGAACTTTAATTCAATTTCGACGTAAGTATACCGTGTCACAACATCTACTCTCGCGTACACGGTTGCTCACAAGTATGTCGACTGTTGCAATTTTGAATAACGCTGTGATACACAAAATATAAATTAATATATCATCATTAAAAAATATATTTACCGCAGCTTAGTAACATCATATTTAATAATTGAATTATTGAAATCTTTTAATGACTGCATTAATATTAATTAAATACACAAGTATAGTTCTTATCAAGTACAGTGGAAATAGAGTGCACAAAATTTAACACGCGTTTAAATTCCCGCCTTGTCGTGAGAAAGAAATTGAAATTATTGATGTAACTTACAATTGTGGCAACCATTATCGATTCCACCGTCAATGGTAGCAACCATTTGAATACAAGTGCATTGGCACGAGAGACCATTTCATTTTTCTCGTCCTATATAAGTCAGTCGTAAATAAGCTAAACGTATAAAACTAGTAACTATAAAACGACTAATCTTTTTTCACAAATCAAGTCGGAATAAGGTTTCCGACATTTAAGTAAAGCGGTATGCGAGGAAAGAATAAAAAGAAAGGTTCCAAAGCCAACGGTAAAAATGGGAAAAATGGTAAAAACGGTAAAAACAATGACGGTAGTAAGAGCAAGGGAGCGAAAAAGTCAAGAAAAAGTGGAGGAAGAGCAAAATTCAGTATGGACATTTTTAACGAAGAGGCTATGGAAAATGCGTACTACACTTGCCATAATATAATGGACGTGCTGAAATGTAGAGGATTTCCTTGGCCAGAGGCCCAGAAGAAGAAGAAAAAGAAAGGAAGGAGGTAAATGCAATTGCTAATATAACTGGCATGCTGATAGAAGAAAGTACTGCAAAATATGTGTATTTCAATAGACTTAACGAAATTTTAAACAGTATGCAAAAATATATACTCTATGTCTTACAAAATTGTATAACTCTATCTTACATACACGGGGCTGTGTAATATTTATGAACAAACATCTTCAAACAACGGCTAATCATCTTCTTTTTCCATTGTTCTAACAACATGTTCACAGTACTCCTTCGTATCAAAATTTGTGTGACTGATCATGTATGGTCCATTGAACACACAGTGCACTGTCACAGTCTCTGAATACTGTAGACCAGGTAGTAGCTGAATAAAATAAAACATTATGAATGAATATTTTTCGTTACATTGTATTCCCCTATGTAAGAAGATTCAATAATTAATTTATACTAACTTTTGGCGTGAGCAAGAAATACTGAGAGCTGTTTGGTTTCCCAGTCATCTTCACAAGTAAGTTAAATACTCGTCGCTCGTTCACTGCGTCCATACCCTGATTAATTTCGTCGACACATCGGAAAGGTACTCTCGAAAGCTCCTGAAGTGAAATCATGTAAATGGCAGTGGTCACAGCTCTTTCGCCCCCACTTTGGTGGTGTCTCGTCAATTCTTGCAATTGGTCGGTGTCTCTGAATTTCACTCGGATTTTCAGGCCATATTGATCGAAGTCCATCTACGAGCGAAACATTAGTCTCCTTACAAGTTCTTTATTAATAAGTGCGTGACCTGGTTCCATTCCGCGATGACTTACAGCGTTTTCAGCTGCTGCTAGTACGACTTCACCGGCGCAGTCCATCTCTGAGAAGTACGAGCTGAAGTTCGCATTTATTTTATCTACGATTTTCGACAAAGGAGTCAGCCATTCCTCTCGTAACTGGTCTATTTGTCTCGATTTGACTTCCATCTCCCGTGTCTTCGTCTGAATGAACTCTTTTAAGTAGTTGATTTCCTTTTCCACATTGTCGTAGTCGCGTAACACCTAACACAGATCAAATTCAAGAACTTACAACTATAGAATAATTGTTCATTAAATCAACAATATTTTTGAATTATAACTTTAAGATTTAAGAAAAACTTTGAAAATTGTGGCTGCGCGTGTGTGCGAGAAGGATAGGAATCATGATACTCACAGATTCTCCATCCATATTATTTGTCATACAAAAGACTTTTGCTTGTGCTATGTTCAGCTCTTTGTTGATCTCGTCCATAGTTGGCGGTAATTTACTAAAAACTTTGTTTATCGGTGCAAACGTCGCATCGGATGGGCTAAGGCCATTAGTAGTTTCTAATGCATCATTGTACATTTTCTGCACTTCGTTCTTCATGGGTTGCATTTCTATACTGAGTTGCCTCACATTTTCCACTGCTACTTTCAGGTTATCCCTCTGATCCTGAGACTCGTTTATTTTCGAATTTAAGGTACGGTTCTGTAGCTTTAATGCCAATTCGACTTCTTCGCTCGTTATAATGGATTTGAAGCATTCCTCTAGTTCATTATTGTATGTTTTATAAAATTGTAATTGTTTAATTAAGATCACCTGAGAAATTTATGATAAAGATAAGTATTATGACATGTACAAGTTTATTTCAAATTATTGGAACGAAGGTAAAACCTTTATTTCTTTCGTAGTAGATTCCTTAATTTTGTCAATACTGGTCCGTTCATTTTGCAAATCTCTGATCTTCTTTTCCACCATAGATATACGAGATTTTATAGCTAGTATTTGTTGAAGATCTTGCTGGTGTTTGTTTCTACTGGCTCTGTGCTTATCCAGTTCCTTATTATGTTCGCAAATCTTTTCTTCAATTTCCCTTATTTTGATGAAAATTGTGTTTTTGTTTTCTGTCAGCATTTTTAATCTGAAAAAAATTATTCATAAGTTGTAAATGGTCACAATTTGTTTAATCGATCTATTGCAGTGTAACACTAACTTTTCTTCGATCTTTAATAATTTTGACTTTTCTAGCACAAAAGATAGCATTCCCGTACTATGCACTGGTTGCATTCCAATAGATTTTTGCCCTGTGTATTTGGACTTGTTTACTGAATATATATTCGAACCTAGAAAATAAAAATTACAGTAAATCAGAAATATTTAACTTTTGTCCAAAGCAATGAAGAAAACATATTTTTCACTTACGACTAAAATAGCGACGAATGTTATGAGGTATATCATCAATATTGTCCTCAACAGCATTAGTTCCTACTGGGATGTTGTTTAAATTGTACATATTTACTAAATATTTCATGATCGTGCTCGGTGCTTCAATCAGCGATACCAGGTAATGAGTAAAACCGTATTGTTTAATATTCGCTAAAGGTACAGATGGTTCCATCGAAACATGTCTATTAGGGTCAGAATGTGCAGCATTGACCTGCAATTTCTGCTCATCTCGTAGATAATGTAACAACAAATTCATATCCCGTTTATTCTCACAAACAAATGCAATCAGATCACGGAATGGTATAATACATTCTAAATATTTCGCATAAACTGCGTCTTTCACGTTTAAATTGAGCAATATCGGCTCGTGTACTATTCCAGAGAATTTATCACGATTTTGTCTCAACCATTGTACCGCTGTGTATGTATCAATACTTCTTTCCCTTAAAAGCTGGAGTCGCTTGGCTTCAATATTAAGGTATTGCAGTTCTGTCTCTTGAGCTGCGGGTTAATTAAATATAGTTTATAGTAAAATATAATTGTTATAGACATAAACAATGTACCTCTGATTCCAAGGTTCATCCCCTCTTCTTCCCTCTTCAGTTCCGAAATTTGATTTGTTAGAGCACTAATTTTACTCCTTTGTGTTTCTATCTTTTTCAAGGTTTCCTCTCGTTGTCTTTTTACAGTCTCCTCTGAAAAGTATAAAATTATACAGAGCGTCCCTTCTAACTTAAACATTTCAAACATCTCTTTTATCTTTCGTGATATGAAATAATGTAAAAAAAGTATTAACCAGATCCAATATCATTCAGTAAGAGCGTCAAATCACTATCCAACTTAGTTTTCAGTTGTTGTTCAGCCTCAATGTCGGCATCACGAGCTTCCTCAGTCTGAATTCTCTGCCGGCAAGTAATTTCGCATTCCTTCACTTTATTTTCATGTTCCACAATAACATTCATCATTCTTTTAAGCTTGGCGTTTTTAGTACTGAGTGTATTGTTCTGCAATTAAATTATATTTCAGATAGTTCTTAAAATTCTTGAACTGAATATTTTTAAAAACTCACATGAGTTGCTATGGAATTCTGAAGTATTTTTATTTCCGATTTCAACTTTTCTATTAGTTCGTTCATTGGTTTCATTTCAGCCTCTAAATTAGTCACTTGTTTTGCTGCAGTCTCCTTTTTATTTTTCAACTGCAAAGCGTATTTAGCATTAAATATTATAAAGTAATTAATTGTTTTTTACTATTTTTACCTTAAGCAGTTCTCTTCGTTTTTGATCGTATAATAGCCATGCTTTTTTTTGTTTTAGAGACACGATCTTTTTCTTTATCAATTTCCTTTCTTTGATACCACTAACCGCTTCCTTCAAGCCATTGTGTATCTGAGTCTTTGCTTCTAGTAACTTTGTTTTGCTTGCCATTTCCGATTCGAAATTTTTATGATTTGCTCTATATTCGATCAATTTCTTGTGACGTTCTAGAATTATAGGATCACCGACCGATCTCTCCGTATTCTGTAACAGCTCCTGTGCATTCATTTTTGAGAAGTCT
This sequence comes from Lasioglossum marginatum, assembly GCA_028455795.1. Taxonomy (NCBI): domain Eukaryota; kingdom Metazoa; phylum Arthropoda; class Insecta; order Hymenoptera; family Halictidae; genus Lasioglossum; species Lasioglossum marginatum. The sequence continues at coordinate 6,073,116 of CM052250.1, forward strand.
TGTACTTTGTCTTGAGGAAGAAATTGGCAAAGATTATCTATCTGGAAAATAAAATAAGGCACATAGAGTTTCTAGTTGGATAAATTATAGTTAAATCTAGAATAATACCTGGATATTAAAGCTTTTCGTTAAGTCTTGTATTTCTTTTATGTTCGACGGCCTTTCATTGAGAAACCAGGAAGTCTTTCCCTGTATATTAAATATTCTGGTAATAACTATATCTTTGTTCCTCTCATTTTTGAGATGAAGTTCTATTTTCGCTTGTTCACAGCCAGCTTTCACGTAATCCGAAATATGAACAGCACGGCCAATTGTACTTGGCTTACCTCCCAAGCCAAGAACAATGGCGCAAACAATTGTTGACTTCCCGGTGCCATTAGGTCCAATAATTACATTCAAGTTCCTGCCAGGCTTCACAGCAACTTTATAATAAGTCCTGCAAAATAAATATTCATTATTAAACCGTAGAATAAAATTTAACAAAGATTAATCAGCTTTTCATTCATGTTCTAATTTAATAAAGTCTTCAACAAAGGAAGAACGTGTTTCCTTTATCACAATTTTCGTAAATCAATCCCCGAACAAACGAAATTTATCATATTTCACAATTATAATTATATATCGCCAAAAAATCAATACAAGTATTTAAGTGCTGTACTTACACAAAGTTTTCCAAGTAAATATAAGTGATGATTCCTTTATCGATGTGGCTATTGCTCATGTTGTTCTGGTTTGTGTACGTTACTTTTGAATGCCGTGAAGTTTTAGTTCATGATGGAGAATAAATAATCATCGTAAGGTATTTTAAATGCAGTTTGTGTAAAGATACATTTTCTAAGTACACGAATTTCCAGTACTACTGAAGTTCATCCAGTGATCTCTATTTAGTCATTTGTTATTTCTATTTTGCACGAGAATTTGGCAGCGACACATGAACGTAACCTACAGAAACACAACGTGTATACCAGTGTACAGTGTACACGTGTACACAGAGTCGCCAGATGAAGACTTGTCTCCCCACTCTCCTTTCTCCTTCTATGATGCTATTTCCCCACGTTTCCGCCAAGACACGATCACTTGACGCGTTTTGTCTCTGTCGTGCACGTGTTACAATGTCACGTGACTAATTCTGTACTGGCAGAAAGAGGGTAATTTTTTCTCCTCAAATCAAATGAATTTCCCTGACTTGGCGACTCTGCACGTATTGTACAATGATGGATATTGGACGATTGTTTCACGCACGCGCGTCCAGAGACAGTAACGTATCTATACTCTGGAGAAAATAATGGGGCACTATTATTGGCGGGAAAACACCGGAAGAGTCCAGGACGAGACGACGAAACAAGTATGCCACGAATTTTTGGTAAGTTAATTATTATTAATGTTTGATTGGTATATATGTACTTTCTATATATTCATTTTTCAAAATCATATCATAACAAATTTTGCACGATTATGCGGAACGGCCAAGATACCCTCTTTTAACCAAACTTTTTACTTTACTGATGCTCAAATTGTCGCGCGTGCGCGAGAAACCCGCCCAATATGATTGGAACATTGGAAGTCTTTGAATTTGAATGCATTTTAGGATGCATCCGAAGCAGTTGGATAAAATGGAATTACTAGACTGCGGATTTGATGCATTTATGACGACAATAGGTAAGCACAATTTGAAGCAGTGGACATATTAAAAAAATTTAAATACATCAGCGTATTGGTTTAGGCTTAATCGGATAATTAAAAGACGAAAGAAATTTTTATTTCATTCCTGTATCTTGCAATCAATGCAAACATTTTTTATTTTGCATCAAGATCCGCAATCTAGTAATTACTCAAAGAAAAGCTGAGACATACTATAACCTTGATTATTTAAAAATAATGAATAGTTGAGCGCAGGAAATCGTCGAAGGGTTTTCTGTAAACAGATTATATTAAGTATTTTGTTAAGAATATAAAATATAGAAGGGGTGTATATTAAAATTAAGGTTAAGCATAAGATAGTATGTAAGTGTCTGCAATAATTCAAAAACTTTTTGCAAAGCGTGGAGAAGAGAATAATTTATTATTATTATGATTATTTTGTTAAAAAAGTTTTGCAATTTGCAGCAAAATAATGATGATCACAATGTTAAAAGTTTATCGTGACTTTCGCACTTACCTCAAATGCAGGCGATCTGCGAATTTGCGAATTGCTAAAAGCAGAAGCAACTTTTGTTTATTTATTTTATTGCGTGTGTATCATTTAATTACTTACATGAATTTTTAAGATGTAAACCAATTTGTGTGACATGAAGAATCATTTTTCTATAAACGCAGCACGTTATTACGTTGTTAGAGTCACTGATGGTTACGTCGTGGTATACGCGATTTACTGGAATTGAGAAATGATAAGCCATGATATCAGCAAGAAAAACTCTATATCTAGTAACAACACAAGGCAATAGGAAGTTGATAAAACAAGCTGCATTTGACGCAGGCTGACGTCAAGCGTGCAATGATCGTGATACAGAAAATAATGATAGTTTAATTTAGCCGTATTTTTAACACAATCCCGCAAGAATTTTCGCAAACAGCAAATATTATCGTAACCCAGATTGTCGGCATTTTATTTGCAAGACTAAACAAATCGTGCAATTAAATGCGAAATTACTGAATGGTACAAGGATTTATTAATAACGACTCTATTCATTTATTAGAAATAAAATAAATATTAGGATGAATATCTGTTTCACCAATTAACATAATTTTATCACAAAAGAAAATCATCAGATGGTCTGCACATATCTTATTCTTACGCTACATAACATTTACAACAACAAACAGTTATTACAACTATCAAAACAAATAGTTATAAAACAGCACAAGCAGGCTTATAAGGAAGTGATAAACGCAGCAATAAAAAGTGTCGTATCAAAAGACGCTATACACAATTAAGGTAAAGTTGCCGCCACTGCAGATACGCGAAATGACCATCAAATTATGCAAAGTGTTTCGCTATTGCTGGACGCATACAACTCAATTAGACTCGTAAAAAAGGGAAAGGCAATATTATTCTCTTGCCATCCTGAATGTCAGGTACTTGCGCAGTCTTAAACGTTCAGTGGTCGTAAACGGTACGTACGTAAATTGTAGATCACCCTGTTGAGAATAGCAAGAACGCCGCAAAGTGAAAAAGAAAAACCAACAATTACATGTTAAAAATGCTGGGCTCACTGAAACGAAGCCTGAAGGCTACGTACCAGAAAATCCGGAAATTTCTTTATGTCTCGGACTTCGTAACGCTGATACAGCCATCCATCTCCCTCATGTCCGCTCTCGGATACTTCCCCTACGACACCAACCTGTCTTCGACTAAGCTTGCCAAGATGAGTTTCATTGGATCTGTAATAAAGATGATATACATTACGCTTCTCTGTCCAGTCATGATCTGGAAGATGAAGTTTATACAGAGGACATGGAAAGAATCTTATATGACGATACATATCGTTAGTATCTACACTTTCGGCCTCGTCTGTCTCTGGGCAATCTTGGCCTCATCCCGATCGAGACTGCACCTGCTTCGAACGCTTTCGATTGCCTCCCGAATTATATTACGTGAAGTATTTTGCAACACGGCTAAATGGATGTTCCCTATCAACATTGTGAAATTCTTCGTGTTTACAATAGCCATTTTTGATTTGGGAGATGAACTATGGAGGATCGTGGCCTCTGTAGCAGTTTGCTACGTATTCGTTGTGGTTATGTTGTTGACTACACTGTTCACAAATTGTTTGTACGTGTTGAGCCTGTGTTTTCGGAAAATTAACGCGTCTCTGGAGAAATTGAAGACGAGTCTAGCCACTGATGAACCTCACCTTCTCAGAAGGGTCTATCATTCCCAGAAGAATCCTATATTGCTCTTAGAGCTGAAGATGCTTAGAAGACAGCATCTGGAGTATAGTAGGATCATCGACACGATGAATGAATCTTTCGGTTTGGAGATCATCATTATCGTCGCGTTGACTGTTATAGATATAATTTTTAATTTATACTTGTTTTTGGCACAAAATACTGACGATGGCAAGATCGTGAATCTGTGGTCGATTAAAATCATATATGTCATTATTAATAGTCTGCTATTGATTGAGCTGGCAGTGGTCTCCGAGAAGGTGAAGAACCAGGTGAAAAATATTGGCTCCAATATTCATCGGATTCTGGTTGTCACTTTTGACGAGCAAATTTCCACGGAGGTAAGATGAAACAGAATTCGGTTAGATACACAATCGATACCATTTTTGTTTCTATTTTCCGAAACGTAGTTGGAGCTATTCTCCATGCAAGTTCTTCAGCAAAATCACACGATCACAGCAAAAGGGCTAGTGCTAGACGTGACTCTCCTGACAAAGGTAAATTAGGTCAAGCCTGTGTTCAAGAAAAGATCCTATGATACCCTTCATTTACAGGTAGTGGGGATTGTCGCGACTTACCTGCTGATACTGATACAATTCCTTTTCATGAAAACGTGCTGAAGAAACTCGGTGAAGGCAGACTGTATCGCTTCGAAATCAATTACAGAACTATACACATTATTGACATCTCATCGCATTAACAGCGTTCGATAATGTCTGCATGTATTTGCCGTACTTTAACGAGTCAGACTCGCGATGAAGATTTTAACAAAGTCTAACAAATATGAATGTTATGATACCTACAAAGAATATAAATTTTCTTTTCTCTTCTACGACATTTTTGAAGTCCGCGATGCTGACTTGGGTCGGCTAGACTGCGATAAGATTAATCATTTTCAGTGGGTGTTGTCTCATTTTAAATAAAATCCACTTTTCTTGGAATTGTCTATTTAAATTTTCACTACGAAGACAAACGTCGCCTTAAAACTTCGACATGATGTACTGCGAAGTACTATAAACTATTTTTCCTGCTAAAATTGCGCTATGAATACAACGATAAACGCGACCATGAAAAATGTCGTGTTGAAAGATGCTGTATTATATAATTAAGATAATATCGTGGCCATTGCAGATATGCGCAGTGTCCATCAAATTATGCAAAGTGTTTTCCCATTGTCAAGCGCATGCAGATCTATTAGACTCGTTCAAAAGGGTGAAGTGTGGCGATGTCGCGATGTGATCGTACATTACCCATATTATACCCTTGCTACGTCCAGTATCAAATACGTGCTTAGTCTTAGATGTTCGATAGTCGCAAACGGTGCAAATCGAAACCTGTAGTGTCCCGTTGAAACGAGCTTGAACACCACGAAGCGAGAGATTGAAGACAGACATTTTAATCAAACAGACCAAATAGAAAAATGTTCGACTCACTAAGAAGATACTTGAAGGTTTCGTGCTACAAAGTATGGAAATCGCTATACATCTCGGACTTCGTAACGTTGATATGGCCATACGTCGCCATCGTCTCCGCTCTCGGATACTTCCCCTACAATACCGACCTGTCTTCGTACAAGCTTGCCAGGATGAACTTCATTGCGTCCATGTTAATGATGATAAGCGTTACGCTTCTATGCCCATACATCGTCTGCAAGATGAATTTTCTAGACTTGCTATGGAAAGAATCTTACGTCACGTTACATTACTTGAGTATCTACTTCTTCGGCCTTGTCTGTCTCTGGACAAGCTTCATGTCATCCCGATCGAAACTGCATCTGCTTCGAATAGTCTCGACTGCATCCCGCGTGTTATCACCCGACGAATTCTGCAGCACGGCGAAATGGATGTTCACTATCGACATTGTGAAACTCTGTCTGTTCTTTACTTACATTTCTGACTTTCAAGAAGACTTTTGGTGGATCATATCCACCTCGATAAGCTTTTATATATTCTTCGTGGCCATGGTGATGCTCACACTGTTTATAAATTGTGTGTGCGTGTTGAACCTGTGTTTTCGGAAGATTAACACGTCTCTGGAGAAATTGAAGACGAGTCTAGCTACCGACGAACCTCATCTACTCAGAAGGGTATATCATTCCCAGAAGAATCCTGCGTTGCTCTCAGAACTGAAGACGCTTAGAAGACAGCACATAGAGTTCGGTAGTATCATCGATGCATCGAACGAGACTTTCGGTTTGGAAGTCATCGTTATCATCGCGTTGACTATTATGGATATCACTTATAATTTGTACTCTTATTTGGTGCATAATACTGTTGATGGCAAGATTGTGCATCTGTGGTCGATAAAGATCGAGTATCTCACTTATAATTGTGTGATACTGATTACGCTGGCTGTGGTCTGCGAGATGGTGAAGAATCAGATGAAGGATATTGGCTTCAATATTCATCGGATCCTTATCATCACCTTCGACGAGCAAATTTCCACCGAGGTAAGATGCAACGGAGTTCTGGGTGGTGTGTGTTTGGGAATTTTAAATAAACGAACGACTGCATAGAAATTTTTTAAAGTTTTATTGTATTTTGATAATCTTTCGAAGAACATGTATAAAAATTTTCAATCTCGAAAGTTCATTTCTTACCAAGTTGTTACAATTTGTTTGTGGGCTTGAAGCAAAGAATAAGCCCACCTGTTTCAGGATAAAATCTGCTAAGTCAATTTTTGTTTTCATTTTTGGAAACACAGTTGGAGCTATTCTCCATGCAAGTTCTTCAGCAAAACAACACGATCACAGCAAAAGGGCTAGCGTTAGATGTGACTCTCCTGACAAAGGTAAATCACAAGTAGCCTTCATTCAAGAAAAGATCCTCTATACCCTTGATTTACAGATAGCGGGGATTATCACGACATACCTGCTGATACTAATACAATTTCTCCTGATGAAACCCTGCTGAAGAAACTCTGTGAAAGCAGACTGTATCGCTTCGAAATCAATTACAGAACTATACCTCCACACTAGAGACATTTCATCCCACTAAAAGCGTTCGATAACATCGTCGCTGTCTGCTCGAACATGAATTTCGCGTTACTTATTCAAACGTTCATCACATTCACCACATAATGACTGAACATGTTTGCGTCTGCTTTAAAAGAAAATGTCTGCTGGCAAGTATAGTGAATCAGTCGCAGGATCTGTTCTTCGAGGAAAAGAACTGTAACACGCGTAAATCCTTGAAACGCTTTTCAACCACAATTTAATCTACAATGTTTGTGAGCACGATTAGGCACGAGGGCACAAAGAGCCGCAGGCGATGGCGGCCATTTCGAGCGACGGACATCGCGTCGTTGATGTACCCTAACATCCTGATATCTCTGTGTCTTGGATCTTTTCCGTTCAAGTACAAGTCTGGAGCGTTCGTGTTCTCGAAAATTCGATTCGTTGTCTCATTGGTCACGCAGATGATTTACATATTCGGCTTATCTTTGTCGCTTTACGACGTGACTGTGAACATGCACAACACGGTGGAGGTGATGGACGTGAACTTTTTCTTCATGTCGGAAGGATTCATGGTCCTGGTGCTGTACGCCTTGTCGTACCAAAGATTCATTTTGCTGGGCAAACTGACGAAACTGTCACGAATGCTGTCGCAACAGGATTTCCTCGACATGGCGAAGTTTGTGCACACGAAGGACATAATTGGCCTGATTGCCATTCTAGCACATCTACCGTACTGTATCTATGGATTGAATCTCGTCACTGTGTCCTCTTTGACGATCATGTATGTGGTGTTAGTGTACTTCGCCATGGATATGAACTACATGAACTGCGTGTACGTCATCAGAGCCTGCTTCATCAAGATCAATGAGCATCTGAAGAAGCTGAACGTACAGGCGCAGCCATCGTTGTCGAGAGTGTCTCCGCAACGAGGACAAAGCTTCCTGTTGCTGATGAAGTTGAAACACTATGAACAATTGCATCAGGACACCAGCGATATCATTCAGTACTTGAACAAAGCGTTTCTCCTACGAATCATTATTGCTGCGGTTATCACGTTTACTGTGGTCACGTTCAATCTGTACTTCGCCATTTTGTGGTACGGTGCCGGAGTTCGGATGAATCAACGCAAATGGTTCTGGTACATTCCATATCTTGGAGCAGCGATGTATTACATGGCGAAGTTCTCCACGATGGTTTGGGTCTGCGAGTCTGCCATGAATCGAGATTTGGAAATTGGCACTACGATCCACGAGAGTCTCAACACCCGCACCGATAACACGATTAGGCGTGAGGTAATTGATGATGACTAGAGATCGTCATGCGTTTGTGGATTTCTGAATTTTTTGTTTTCAATTATTTATAATTAAACGGCGGATGTTGATGCAATTTTCAAGTTTTGTAGACAAAGTTTAAGAAAGTGGGACCAAATGAAATCTCATTTTCATTGGCAATAGCATTTGTAGGTCTATAATAAATAAAAATCATACGAAATTCTGTCGAATTTGATACTCGAACATTTTTTGAAAATTTTTATAAGGCATAAATGCACAAAGATCCGTAGTCTATTTATAATTGTGTATACATATAAAACTACACTCTTTATATACCACTTCTGCAGTCTGATAACGACAGTATTTAATGAACTTAATTTGAGTAGTACCCAGTGAGCAGCAAAAGATACAACGATTATAACAGTTGCAATGTTCTAGTTGAGGTATTTCGCTCTGCAAGTGTTGCATCGGGAAAACACGTTCACTGCAAAAGCAATTGCGATGAACGGGAAATTGTTATCGCAGGTAAGACGAGATCATTAGTGAGAAAGTAATGCCAGTATATTGATTATGTGAAGCAATAAAGCCGCAGGTAATTAATCTGTACGTCCACATTCGTTTATAGATCATATCCGGAATTATAATGTACATTTTGATACTTTTCCAATTCTTATTAAACTACGTCGCCTGCGAGTCTGAGGGTAAGGATCAGGGTAAATAATTGTCAAGTGATTCTCAAAGATCTTAAATGATTTTAGAAAACAATGTATAACATAGTGAAATAAATAAATGTCACGAAATGTACATAAATGCCACCCAAAATTGTCCATCTAAACTTTGTTTTCCATATTTTTATTTAGGTAGCTTGTCAAATAACTAATTGCCAGTCATTTTGACGATTGCAAACGGTGTAATAGAATTGCTCGGTACTTAATTACGAAGTGTTCTTCGATAGCATCACCTGTAATAGTCCGCAAATGCATTTCATTTCCTCGTTGCATTATGATATTCAATAATCATTTCATAGCGTCTACGAAAAAACAAAAGCAGCTCAACATTTAGTATCGGAGACACGGTTCGCCCGAGCTGGTGTTAGAAAAGTAATTCTACTCTTTATCACTTTGTCTCATAGTGTCTGTGTTCTAGTAACTAATTGATCTGAATCTGAAACAAAGAAATTTTTGCACTATAAATTGTTGGTCTGTAAGAAAGCAGCTAGAACTATCTCGAATCGTCCGTGTTACTGAAGAATTACAAATTATTGAGCAATGCTCAGTCATTCGACGAGAACCAGAGATTCTGAGGGCCACAAGCAATGGCTGCCGTGTCGCGCATTGGACTTCGAATCCCTGATGTATCCTAGCGTGTTTTGCTCGAAGTTGTTCGGATTTTTTCCGTACAAATATACAAATGAAAAGTATGTGATCACCAAGACACGACTCGCTTTCGCAACGCTCTTCGCCTGTTTCCATTTGGCTTTCCTAATCTATGTGTTGTACTCGGTCAACTTCTCTGACCCGAATGACACTATCCTACTTACGACGACCGAGAACTTCTTCGCGTTGTTGGAAGGATCTATACCAGAGTTAATGATCGTGACCTCCCACTCGAGATCGCTCATGCTGCAAAGGTTGACCAAAGTTTCGCGGATTTTGTCGCCGCAGGATTTCAACGACATGGCGAAATTTCTACACCTGACGCACATTCTAAACTTCCTTTACCACGGATCATATATACCAATGTTTTACCAAGCATGCAGACTGTCCCTTTAACACGACGTTACATTAGCTTGGCGATGGCGACGGCGTCATCCGAGGGAGTGTTGTTCTACTTGAACTGCGTGTGCGTTTTGGGAGCATGCTTCAAGAAAGTCAACGAAAGTCTGAAACGGTTGAGAGCATCTTCGACGAATGACCAATCGGAATTGACAGAGGAGCATGGGTCACGTAGACAGGGTGTCATGTTGTTGATGAAGGTGAAATATTATGAAGCTGTGCACGACGAAATTAGCGATGCTGTCGATCACCTGAATAAAACGTCCCGCTCGATTAACATTAGTTTTACGGCTGCCATGTTTGTTTTGGTTACGTTTGATCTACATACGTTCATGCAGTGGATTTCTGCTACTAGTGGACTGCCTAACAACGTTCACGTATTAATAGCAGTACGAGTATTTTTCATATGTACTCTTAAGGTTCTCGGGGTTCGGGTTGCTGGTTTAGATCTCCGAGACTGCGATGGGTCATGCGATGGAAATCAATACCACGATTCATGATCTTGCTAATTACTGCAGAGACGACGCCGTCAAGCGTGAGGTAATTTGTAATCGTCATCAGACTGAGGATCTCTATGCAAATAATGATTTAGAAACGAAATAAATGTCCAGCTACTATGTCTTGCAAGTCAAACTATTTCTATTTTCCATAAAAATCCGCAGTCTACTGATATTCATTCAACGATTAACATTTACACTATTGCAGTTGAGGTACTTTGCTCTGCAAGTGGCGCATCGAGATAATGCAATCACCACGACTGCTTTTAAGATCAATGGGAAGCTTCTTTCGCAGGTCTGATGATCCCATTATTGGATCAGTCATAATGTATGCTTACTGATACAGATTCTAACCACAGTGATTTATTTTCAGGTTCTGAACGGAATTGCAATGTACGTTATGATACTGTTTCAATTTCTAATGAGCTCCAACTGCACTAAGTATTAATGCACTAAGTATTAATGCCATGGTCGATGCACTTTCCTAAACTTATCATGAATTTAATGGAGCTGTTCTACTTTCCACTTGCAATTAAGAGTTGAACTGGTCTTACGATTTCGCAGTTCCATTTTTCATCCTTTCACTGTCAGGAATTCATGAAATCCGCAACGTAATAACAAATACACATCTAGATCTGAAAAGGAAATTGCTGTTTTACTATCCTTAACTGTCCGCAAGTGCCATTTCATTTCCCACGTTACATTGTGACATTCACCTTTCAGATGATCATTTTAAGAAATTATGTGTCACTGGAAATGTTGTTCATTATCGACGTACCTGCTAACCATTTAGTTTCCGGAGCACATTCGCTCGAGCCGGCTGTAGAAGAGTCTTTGTCACTTATAAACAATAAAATATCGAATCGTAAGAAAGAAATGTGCAGTATTATATAGAATCGCGTTTAACTAATGAATTAAAATTAATTGAGCAATGATCAGCGTTTCGACGAGATATGGAAATTCCGAGGGCCACAAGCGATGGCTGCCGTGTCGCGCATGGGACTTCGAATCCCTGATGTGTCCCAGCGTATTTTGCTCGAAGTTGTTCGGATTTTTTCCGTACAAATATAAAAATAAAAAGTACGAGATCTCCAAGATACGACTCGCAATCGCAGCGTTCGTTGGCTGTTTCCATTTGGCTTTCCAAATCTACGTGTTTTACGCGGTCAACTTCTCAGACCCGATGAACTCCATCACGGAAACGATGCCCGAGAACTTCTTCGCCTTTTTGGACGGATCTATACCAATGTTGATGATCCTGACATCCTACTCGAGATTGTTCATGCTCCAAAGCGTGTCCAAAATTTCGCGGATCTTATCACCGCAGGATTTCAACGACATGGCGAAATTTCTACACTTGACGTACATTCTGCACTTCCTTTGTCACCTGCTATATCTGCCGATATACATCGCGAACAAGCAGAATATACCTTTTGTGCGACGTAACGTAAACTTGGTAACTGAGTTGGCATCGTCTGAAGGAGTCTTATTCTACTGTAACTGCACTTTGGTTTTGGGAGTATGCTTCAAGAAAGTCAACGAAAGCCTGAAACGGTTGAGAGAATCTTCCACGAATGACCAATCGGAAGTGACAGAGGAACACGAGTCACGTAGACATGATGCCATGTTGTTGATGAAGGTGAAATATTATGAAGATGTACACGACGAAATTAGCGACGCTGCGGAGCACCTGAATAAATCGTCTCGCTCGATTAACATTAATTTTACGGCTGCCACATTTGTTTTGGTGACATTTGATCTGTACACATATATGCTTCAGATCTTCACTGCAGGTGAACTGTCCATCAACATCTATTCGCAGTACGAGTATTTTTCGTATGTACTCTTAAGGTTGTCGAGGTTTGCACTGCTGGTTTGGGTCTGCGAGACTGCGATGGGTCATGCGACGGAAATCAATACCACGGTTCATGATCTTGCTAATTACTGCACGGATGACACCGTCAAGCGTGAGGTAATTTGTAATCGTGATTAGACTGAGGATCTCTATGCAAATAATTATTTAGAAATTAATAAATGTGCGGCTAGTATGTCTTGCAAGTCAAACTATTTTTATTTTCCATAAAAATCCGCAGTCTACTGATAAGTGTATAGAGGGTGTCTCAAAATTCCTTCAACATCGGGAAATGGGAGGGTCCTGAGATCATTTGAAGCAACATTTTTCTTCGCAAGAATGGCGTCCGCGGCTTTGTTAAGGAGTTATTAACGAAAAACACGGACAATCAGACTTTTGTTGTGCTTATGATAGAGACATGAAACAAAGTGGGTTTTTTTATATATATATTGAAAGCAATCTCAATATAATATTATTATAAATATTGTCATTTGTTTAAACATTGAAAAACTATATATATAAACAAAATTTTGTTTTATTGCTGGTTTTCAGTAGATGAATTCTCAATTCAGTTCTTCCGAAACTGTAACTTCGTTTTAAACTCTTATAATTTTATCATAAAGAAGTTATAAAATGCAACTTTTAGTATTTTTTCTACAATTCCGATCATTTGTTATTTTTGAAAAAAATTTTTTTCTTATCCTGTAGTAAACTAATTGCTCTAGCTTCCCAAAAAAATTCAAATCATATAGTACAATATTAAAAAAGCTATCGTCTTTTTTGGAGCGTCCGAATATTTTTCCGAGTAACTGTAAAAAGTAGATTAACTTCTTTTTAATAACTTTTTTTATAAACAACTACCGCCGAGTAAAACGTTTACTGAATTTTTTGTATTTTTTTTTAAAAAATGATTTATTTAGACATTTTGACATAGTATGAACATAGTTTTAAATCGATATGAAGCAGTGACTATTTCGATTTTTGTCCATGGTTCGGCACACTGTGCTTTGCGCCAACTGTCAATTGGCCGACTGTGCCAACACGCGTCTAGGTCGCGCTTTGATTGGTCCGTGTTTTTCGTTAATAACTCCTTAACAAAGCCGCAGACGCCATTTTTGCAAAGGAAAATGTTGCTTCAAATGATCTCAGGAACCCTGTAGATTAACCATTACACTGTTGCAGTTGAGGTACTTTGCTCTGCAAGTTGTGCACAGAGATAATGCAATCACCACGAGTGCTTTTAAGATGAATGGGAAGCTTCTGTCGCAGGTATGATAAACCCTTAATGGGTCACACAGTATAGATACAGACTATAACCACAGTGATTTATTTTCAGGTGCTGAATGGAATTTTAATGTACATTATGATACTCTTCCAATTTTTAATGAACTCTAATTGCACTAAGTATTAGTGCCACGGTCGACACACTTTCCTAAGCTTATTCTGTTTTAAGTGGTCGGTTCACTTGATCGATGCTTTGACTATCATTGTTGATGTAATTATTATTTGCAAATTCAAATTTCTCATGATGTTCCAAAATTTCTGAAAAGTAAAATGGAATTTCATTTGCCAGTCCGATAATAAAGAATATTCATGGAGTAGTTGCATTTTCCAATTGCAATTAAGGATGAAATTGCTCTGTCATTGTTGCACTTCCATATTTTATGCACCCGTTGCAAACGCGCAAGATCTGCATTGCAGTAACGGATAAACATCTAAACAGAAAATGGCAGTTTCATTAGTTTTCAGTTATCTGAAAGAAGAAGTGGCACGTTAAACCGACATTAAACTTCCGCAATGAAATTACAAAATATTTCTAACATCGCTTTTATTCTCGATTAACCCGAAAATAAACCGTCGGTTCATTAATTCGATGTCAACGTTACATTACGACAATGAATTTCAGATCTTTATTTTATAACACGCACGCGTTTACGGGTCAGTTCTTCAATTGCTTTCGCCTGAACCAGCTGCTGCAAAAAAATTTTCTCGCGTCGCATAAAGTTTGTGTTACTGTTGAGCGATAAAATTGAAAAAACATGATCAGATATCCAACGAGAATGGTAAATTCAGAGAACTCCGATGTATGGCCTCCGTGGCCTGTGAAAGACATGCGGTCGCTGATGTATTTTAACATCACCTGCAGGTGATGTTAAAATACATCAGCGACCGCATGTCTTTCACAGGCCACGGAGGCCATACATCGGAGTTCTCTGAATTTACCATTCTCGTTGGATATCTGATCATGTTTTTTCAATTTTATCGCTCAACAGTAACACAAACTTTATGCGACGCGAGAAAATTTTTTTGCAGCAGCTGGTTCAGGCGAAAGCAATTGAAGAACTGACCCGTAAACGCGTGCGTGTTATAAAATAAAGATCTGAAATTCATTGTCGTAATGTAACGTTGACATCGAATTAATGAACCGACGGTTTATTTTCGGGTTAATCGAGAATAAAAGCGATGTTAGAAATATTTTGTAATTTCATTGCGGAAGTTTAATGTCGGTTTAACGTGCCACTTCTTCTTTCAGATAACTGAAAACTAATGAAACTGCCATTTTCTGTTTAGATGTTTATCCGTTACTGCAATGCAGATCTTGCGCGTTTGCAACGGGTGCATAAAATATGGAAGTGCAACAATGACAGAGCAATTTCATCCTTAATTGCAATTGGAAAATGCAACTACTCCATGAATATTCTTTATTATCGGACTGGCAAATGAAATTCCATTTTACTTTTCAGAAATTTTGGAACATCATGAGAAATTTGAATTTGCAAATAATAATTACATCAACAATGATAGTCAAAGCATCGATCAAGTGAACCGACCACTTAAAACAGAATAAGCTTAGGAAAGTGTGTCGACCGTGGCACTAATACTTAGTGCAATTAGAGTTCATTAAAAATTGGAAGAGTATCATAATGTACATTAAAATTCCATTCAGCACCTGAAAATAAATCACTGTGGTTATAGTCTGTATCTATACTGTGTGACCCATTAAGGGTTTATCATACCTGCGACAGAAGCTTCCCATTCATCTTAAAAGCACTCGTGGTGATTGCATTATCTCTGTGCACAACTTGCAGAGCAAAGTACCTCAACTGCAACAGTGTAATGGTTAATCTACAGGGTTCCTGAGATCATTTGAAGCAACATTTTCCTTTGCAAAAATGGCGTCTGCGGCTTTGTTAAGGAGTTATTAACGAAAAACACGGACCAATCAAAGCGCGACCTAGACGCGTGTTGGCACAGTCGGCCAATTGACAGTTGGCGCAAAGCACAGTGTGCCGAACCATGGACAAAAATCGAAATAGTCACTGCTTCATATCGATTTAAAACTATGTTCATACTATGTCAAAATGTCTAAATAAATCATTTTTTAAAAAAAAATACAAAAAATTCAGTAAACGTTTTACTCGGCGGTAGTTGTTTATAAAAAAAGTTATTAAAAAGAAGTTAATCTACTTTTTACAGTTACTCGGAAAAATATTCGGACGCTCCAAAAAAGACGATAGCTTTTTTAATATTGTACTATATGATTTGAATTTTTTTGGGAAGCTAGAGCAATTAGTTTACTACAGGATAAGAAAAAAATTTTTTTCAAAAATAACAAATGATCGGAATTGTAGAAAAAATACTAAAAGTTGCATTTTATAACTTCTTTATGATAAAATTATAAGAGTTTAAAACGAAGTTACAGTTTCGGAAGAACTGAATTGAGAATTCATCTACTGAAAACCAGCAATAAAACAAAATTTTGTTTATATATATAGTTTTTCAATGTTTAAACAAATGACAATATTTATAATAATATTATATTGAGATTGCTTTCAATATATATATAAAAAAACCCACTTTGTTTCATGTCTCTATCATAAGCACAACAAAAGTCTGATTGTCCGTGTTTTTCGTTAATAACTCCTTAACAAAGCCGCGGACGCCATTCTTGCGAAGAAAAATGTTGCTTCAAATGATCTCAGGACCCTCCCATTTCCCGATGTTGAAGGAATTTTGAGACACCCTCTATACACTTATCAGTAGACTGCGGATTTTTATGGAAAATAAAAATAGTTTGACTTGCAAGACATACTAGCCGCACATTTATTAATTTCTAAATAATTATTTGCATAGAGATCCTCAGTCTAATCACGATTACAAATTACCTCACGCTTGACGGTGTCATCCGTGCAGTAATTAGCAAGATCATGAACCGTGGTATTGATTTCCGTCGCATGACCCATCGCAGTCTCGCAGACCCAAACCAGCAGTGCAAACCTCGACAACCTTAAGAGTACATACGAAAAATACTCGTACTGCGAATAGATGTTGATGGACAGTTCACCTGCAGTGAAGATCTGAAGCATATATGTGTACAGATCAAATGTCACCAAAACAAATGTGGCAGCCGTAAAATTAATGTTAATCGAGCGAGACGATTTATTCAGGTGCTCCGCAGCGTCGCTAATTTCGTCGTGTACATCTTCATAATATTTCACCTTCATCAACAACATGGCATCATGTCTACGTGACTCGTGTTCCTCTGTCACTTCCGATTGGTCATTCGTGGAAGATTCTCTCAACCGTTTCAGGCTTTCGTTGACTTTCTTGAAGCATACTCCCAAAACCAAAGTGCAGTTACAGTAGAATAAGACTCCTTCAGACGATGCCAACTCAGTTACCAAGTTTACGTTACGTCGCACAAAAGGTATATTCTGCTTGTTCGCGATGTATATCGGCAGATATAGCAGGTGACAAAGGAAGTGCAGAATGTACGTCAAGTGTAGAAATTTCGCCATGTCGTTGAAATCCTGCGGTGATAAGATCCGCGAAATTTTGGACACGCTTTGGAGCATGAACAATCTCGAGTAGGATGTCAGGATCATCAACATTGGTATAGATCCGTCCAAAAAGGCGAAGAAGTTCTCGGGCATCGTTTCCGTGATGGAGTTCATCGGGTCTGAGAAGTTGACCGCGTAAAACACGTAGATTTGGAAAGCCAAATGGAAACAGCCAACGAACGCTGCGATTGCGAGTCGTATCTTGGAGATCTCGTACTTTTTATTTTTATATTTGTACGGAAAAAATCCGAACAACTTCGAGCAAAATACGCTGGGACACATCAGGGATTCGAAGTCCCATGCGCGACACGGCAGCCATCGCTTGTGGCCCTCGGAATTTCCATATCTCGTCGAAACGCTGATCATTGCTCAATTAATTTTAATTCATTAGTTAAACGCGATTCTATATAATACTGCACATTTCTTTCTTACGATTCGATATTTTATTGTTTATAAGTGACAAAGACTCTTCTACAGCCGGCTCGAGCGAATGTGCTCCGGAAACTAAATGGTTAGCAGGTACGTCGATAATGAACAACATTTCCAGTGACACATAATTTCTTAAAATGATCATCTGAAAGGTGAATGTCACAATGTAACGTGGGAAATGAAATGGCACTTGCGGACAGTTAAGGATAGTAAAACAGCAATTTCCTTTTCAGATCTAGATGTGTATTTGTTATTACGTTGCGGATTTCATGAATTCCTGACAGTGAAAGGATGAAAAATGGAACTGCGAAATCGTAAGACCAGTTCAACTCTTAATTGCAAGTGGAAAGTAGAACAGCTCCATTAAATTCATGATAAGTTTAGGAAAGTGCATCGACCATGGCATTAATACTTAGTGCATTAATACTTAGTGCAGTTGGAGCTCATTAGAAATTGAAACAGTATCATAACGTACATTGCAATTCCGTTCAGAACCTGAAAATAAATCACTGTGGTTAGAATCTGTATCAGTAAGCATACATTATGACTGATCCAATAATGGGATCATCAGACCTGCGAAAGAAGCTTCCCATTGATCTTAAAAGCAGTCGTGGTGATTGCATTATCTCGATGCGCAACTTGCAGAGCAAAATACTTCAACTGCAACAGTATAATTGTTAATCGTCGAATGAATATCAGTAGACTACGGTTTTTTATGGAAAATAGTCTGACTTGCAAGACATAGTAACTGGACATTTATTTCGTTTCTAAATAATTATTTGCATAGAGATCCTCAATCTGATCACTAGACTGCAGATCTTTATGCAATTATGGCTTTCGAAAATTTTCAATAAATCCTAGGATATAAAACATGACAGAATTTAGTACCATTTTAATTGATTTCAGATTTAAAGAGACTACTACCACGGAAAGTAAGATTCTATTTTATTTCACTTTCTTAAAATTTGTCTACAAAAATTGAAAATTGCATAAACATCCCCAGTCTACTGATCACGATTACTAATTACCTCACGCTTGACAGTGTCGTCCCTGCAATTATTAGCAAGATCATGAATCGTGATATTGATCTCAGTCGCATGACCCATCGCAGTCTCGCAGACCCAAACCAGCAACACTAACTGCATCAGCCTAAGGGTCCCATATGCACAGCACTCCATAAACCAATAATCGTTTATAGACGGGACACCTACAAGAGTGATCGACTGCATGGGCATATACACATTGAACGTGACCAAAACAAATGTGCCAACAGTGAAATTAATGTTAATCGTGCGAGACGATTTATTCAGGAGCCCGACAGCGTTGCTAATTTCTTCGTGCAAGTCTTCATAATATTTCACCTTCATCAACAACATGGCACCTTCTCTACGTGACAGTAACTGCTCCGTCATTTCCGATTGACTCAACCGTTTCAGACTTTCGTTGACCTTCTTGAAGCATGCTCCCAAAACGCACACACAGTTCCAGTGGAACAACACTGCCTCAAACGATATCATCACAATGAACAAGTTGATGTAACGTCGTACCACAGGAATATTTTGCTTGTCCAAGTAAAAGATCAGTATATACCACGTGTGGTAAAGGAAGTGCAGAATGTGCGACAGATGTTGAAATTTCGCCATGTCGTTGAAATCCTGCGACGATAATATACGCGAAACTTTGGATACCCTTTGGAACATGAACGATCTCGAGTACGATGTAAAGAACATCACCATTGGCATAGAACCGTCCAGCAAAGCGAGGAAGTTCTCCGACAGCGTTTCCAGGATGTTGTCATTCGGATCTGACACATTAACAGCGTAAAACACGAAGATTTGGAAAGCCAATGGGAAACAGACCACCAACGCTGCAAAAGCGAGTCGTATCTTGCAAATCACGTACTTATCATTTTTATATTTGTACGGAAAATATCCACACAACTTCGAGCAGAATACAGTGGGATACATCAGGGATTCGAAGTCCCATGCGCGACACGGCAGCCACCGCTTGTGGCCCTCGGAATTTCCGTTTCTCGTCGTATGTGTGACCATTGCTGAATAGTTTTTAATTCATTAGTTAAACGCGATTGTATGTAATACTGCACATTTCTTTCTTACGATTCGATAATTTATTGTTTATAAGCGACCAAGACAATTCACATTTCTCTACATTACTTTTCTACCCCGGCCGGCTCGAGCGAACGTGTCCCGGGAACTAAATGGCTAGCAGGTACTTCGATAATGAACATTTGCAGTGACACATAATTTCTTAAAATGATCATCTGAAAGGTGAATGTCAACGTGGAAATAATATGGCAGTTGAGGACAATAAAACAGCAATTTTCTTTATAGATCCAGATGTTTATTTGTTACTACGCTGCTCATTTTATGAGATTCTGATAATGAATGAATGAAAAATGGAACTGCGAAAATGTCAGAGCAGTCCAACCCTTAATTGCAAGTGGAAAATAGAACAGCTCCATTAATACTCATGATAATCGAGATCGATCAAGTGAACCGGCCACACAAAATAGCATACATTAGGAAATTAGTAGGTGCACTTGGAGCTCATTAAAAATTGAAACAGTATCATAACGTACATTGCAATTCCGTTCAGAACCTGAAAATAAATCACTGTGGTTAGAATCTGTATCAGTAAGCATACATTATGACTGATCCAATAATGGGATCATCAGACCTGCGAAAGAAGCTTCCCATTGATCTTAAAAGCAGTCGTGGTGATTGCATTATCTCGATGCGCCACTTGCAGAGCAAAGTACCTCAACTGCAATAGTGTAAATGTTAATCGTTGAATGAATATCAGTAGACTGCGGATTTTTATGGAAAATAGAAATAGTTTGACTTGCAAGACATACTAGCTGGACATTTATTTCGTTTCTAAATCATTATTTGCATAGAGATCCTCAGTCTGATGAGGATTACAAATTACCTCACGCTTGACGGCGTCGTCTCTGCAGTAATTAGCAAGATCATGAATCGTGGTATTGATTTCCATTGCATGACCCATCGCAGTCTCGCAGACCCAAACTAGCAACGCGAACCTGGAGGACCTTATTATTACAAATGAAAAATACTCGAACTGCGAATAAATGTCGATAGGCAGTCCACCAGTAGCGGAGATCCACTGCATGAACGTATATAGATCAAACGTAACCAAAACAAACGTGCCAACCGTCAAATTAATGTTAATCGAGCGGGACGATTTATTCAGAAGATCGACAGCGTCGCTAATTTCGTCGTGCACATCTTCATAATATTTCACCTTCATCAAGAACATGACACCCTGTCTACGTGACTCATGCTCCTCTGTCAATTCCGATTGATCATTCATCGAAGATGCTCTCAACCGTTTCAGACTTTCGTTGACTTTCTTGAAGCATGCTCCCAAAACGCACACGCAGTCCAAGTAGAACAACATTCCCTCGAATGTCACCAACCCAATCACCATATTAATGTAACGTCGTGTTAAAGAGACAGTGTTCATGTCTCGGTACATCATCAGTATAAGTGATACGTGGTAAAGGAAGTCAAAAATGTGCGTCAAGTGTAGTTTCGCCATGTCATTGAAATCCTGCGGCGATAAAATCCGCGAAACTTTGGTCAACCTTTGTAACATGAATGATCTCGAGTACGACGTCAGGAACATCATCACTGGTACAGATCCGTCCAACACAGCGAAGAAGTTGTCGGGCATCGTGACCGTGATGGACTTATTCGGGTCTGAGAAGTTGACCGAGTACAACATGTAGATTTGGAAAGCCAAATGGAAACAGGCTAAGAACGCTGCAAATGCGAGTCGTGTCTTAGAGATCACATACTTATCATTTTTATATTTGTATGGAAAAAATCCAAACAACTTCGAGCAAAACACGCTGGGATACATCAGGGATTCGAAGTCCCATGCGCGACACGGCAGCCATTGCTTGTGGCCCTCGGAATTTCCGGTTCTCGTCGAATCACTGATCATTGCTCAATAAATTTTAATTCATTAGTTAAACGCGATTGTATACAATACTGCACATACCTTTCTTACGATTCGATATTTTATTGTTTATAAGTGACAAAGACTTTTCTACCGCCGGCTTGAGCGACCGTGTCTCGGAAACTGAATAGTTCACAGGTACTTCGATAATGAACAACATTCGCAGTGACATATAATTTCGTTAAAATAATCATCTGAAAGGTGAATGTCACAATGTAACGTGGGAAATGAAATGGCACTTGCGGACAGTTAAGGACAGTAAAATAGCAATTTCCTTTTTAGATCTAGATGTGTATTTGTTATTACATTGCGGATTTCATGAATTCCTGACAGTGAAAGGATGAAAAATGGAACTGCAAAAATGTCAGAGCAGTTCAACCCTTAATTGCAAGTGGAAAATAGCACAGCTCCATTAATATTCGTGATAATCGAGATCGATCGATTGAACCGGCCACACAAAATAGCATACATTAGGAAATTAGTTGGTGCACTTGGAGCTCATTAGAAATTGAAAGAGTATCATAATGTACATTGCAATTCCATTCAGAACCTGAAAATAAATCACTGTGGTTAGAATCTGTATCTGTAAGCATACATTATGACTGATCCAATAATGGGATCATCAGACCTGCGAAAGAAGCTTCCCATTGATCTTAAAAGCACTCGTGGTGATTGCATTATCTCGATGCGCAACTTGCAGAGCAAAATACCTCAACTGCAATAGTGTAAATGTTAATCGTTGAATGAATATCAGTAGACTGCGGATTTTTATGGAAAATAGAAATAGTTTGACTTGCAAGACATAGTAGCTGGACATTTATTTCGTTTCTAAATCATTATTTGCATAGAGATCCTCAATCTGATCACTAGACTGCAGATCTTTATGCAATTATGGCTTTCGAAAATTTTCAATAAATCCTAGGATATAAAACATGACAGAATTTAGTACCATTTTAATTGATTTCAGATTTAAAGAGACTACTACCACGGAAAGTAAGATTCTATTTTATTTCACTTTCTTAAAATTTGTCTACAAAAATTGAAAATTGCATAAACATCCCCAGTCTACTGATCACGATTACTAATTACCTCACGCTTGACAGTGTCGTCCCTGCAATTATTAGCAAGATCATGAATCGTGATATTGATCTCAGTCGCATGACCCATCGCAGTCTCGCAGACCCAAACCAGCAACACTAACTGCATCAGCCTAAGGGTCCCATATGCACAGCACTCCATAAACCAATAATCGTTTATAGACGGGACACCTACAAGAGTGATCGACTGCATGGGCATATACACATTGAACGTGACCAAAACAAATGTGCCAACAGTGAAATTAATGTTAATCGTGCGAGACGATTTATTCAGGAGCCCGACAGCGTTGCTAATTTCTTCGTGCAAGTCTTCATAATATTTCACCTTCATCAACAACATGGCACCTTCTCTACGTGACAGTAACTGCTCCGTCATTTCCGATTGACTCAACCGTTTCAGACTTTCGTTGACCTTCTTGAAGCATGCTCCCAAAACGCACACACAGTTCCAGTGGAACAACACTGCCTCAAACGATATCATCACAATGAACAAGTTGATGTAACGTCGTACCACAGGAATATTTTGCTTGTCCAAGTAAAAGATCAGTATATACCACGTGTGGTAAAGGAAGTGCAGAATGTGCGACAGATGTTGAAATTTCGCCATGTCGTTGAAATCCTGCGACGATAATATACGCGAAACTTTGGATACCCTTTGGAACATGAACGATCTCGAGTACGATGTAAAGAACATCACCATTGGCATAGAACCGTCCAGCAAAGCGAGGAAGTTCTCCGACAGCGTTTCCAGGATGTTGTCATTCGGATCTGACACATTAACAGCGTAAAACACGAAGATTTGGAAAGCCAATGGGAAACAGACCACCAACGCTGCAAAAGCGAGTCGTATCTTGCAAATCACGTACTTATCATTTTTATATTTGTACGGAAAATATCCACACAACTTCGAGCAGAATACAGTGGGATACATCAGGGATTCGAAGTCCCATGCGCGACACGGCAGCCACCGCTTGTGGCCCTCGGAATTTCCGTTTCTCGTCGTATGTGTGACCATTGCTGAATAGTTTTTAATTCATTAGTTAAACGCGATTGTATGTAATACTGCACATTTCTTTCTTACGATTCGATAATTTATTGTTTATAAGCGACCAAGACAATTCACATTTCTCTACATTACTTTTCTACCCCGGCCGGCTCGAGCGAACGTGTCCCGGGAACTAAATGGCTAGCAGGTACTTCGATAATGAACATTTGCAGTGACACATAATTTCTTAAAATGATCATCTGAAAGGTGAATGTCAACGTGGAAATAATATGGCAGTTGAGGACAATAAAACAGCAATTTTCTTTATAGATCCAGATGTTTATTTGTTACTACGCTGCTCATTTTATGAGATTCTGATAATGAATGAATGAAAAATGGAACTGCGAAAATGTCAGAGCAGTCCAACCCTTAATTGCAAGTGGAAAATAGAACAGCTCCATTAATACTCATGATAATCGAGATCGATCAAGTGAACCGGCCACACAAAATAGCATACATTAGGAAATTAGTAGGTGCACTTGGAGCTCATTAAAAATTGAAACAGTATCATAACGTACATTGCAATTCCGTTCAGAACCT